>JBBUKS010000060.1:1347749-1361665 GCA_038050645.1 Hedychium gardnerianum | reverse complement strand
AAGCTTTCTCCAGGGATGACCTTGCAATCTTTACAAATCTTTCTATCCCTCTTCCTAACCATAATAAAGTCAATTTGTGATTTATTATTCCCACTTTTAAACGTGATCAAGTGTTCTTCTCTTTTCTTAAAATATGTATTAGCTAATATAATGTCATATGTTATCGCAAAACCTAATATAATTTTTCCTTCTTCATTTCTTGTTCCAAACCCGTAACCTCCATATACTCTCTCATATTTCTCATTTTTCACTCCGACATGCCCATTTAGATCGTCTCCTATAAAAATTATTTCATTTAGCGGAATGTTTTATAATACTTAATCTAGGTCATCTCAAAATCTTGATTTAGTACCTTCATCTAATCATACTTGAGATGCATATATGCTAATTACGTTCATAGTTTCTTTCATCACTATTATCTTGAGAGCTATAATTATATCCCATTTTTTAACTACTCCTACAACTTCATCCTTTAACGAATTATCTACAACAATACTCACTCCATTTCTTATTTTATTTTTTCCTGTGTACCATAACTTAAAATCCGAGTTCTCTATCATCTTTGCCTTCTCGCCTATCAATTTTATTTCTTGTACACACAAAATACTAATTCTTCTCCTAATCATCACATCTACTACCTCTATTGTTTTACCAGTGAGGGTTCCCATATTTCATATTCCAAATCTTAGACTATTAGTTTTCTTATAATATTTGTTCTTATCTAACCTATGGTGTGAGAACTCTTGTCTATTTAACATTACACCCAATTTCTCATGGAGACGTAGTGATCCTTGTCGATACGTTATAGTCGGACCCTGTAACGCGAACTCTTGCATATTTAGCACTACACTCAAGTTTTCATGGTGATGTAGCGATCCTTGCCGAGACATTACAGTCAGACCTTGCAACGTGTTCCTTACGGGGAACATCCTAACATTAACACAATAGTTTAATGAATCAATTCATTGAAATTTGTCATAGTTTAACGCTGGTTGGCAACCTAACGCAACTTTCCTCTTTTATTCGGGCTTGGGATCGGCCATGACTAGTTCGTCATGGGCGGAGTTGTTTAATTTATTTACTTATAAAAATAAAATTGTAGTAATAAGATAGTCAATTTATTAAAACGTTCTTATTATTTCATGCCAATACTAGACATGATTAGGCATGTGCTAAGGAATGTTTACATAAATGTAGATGAGTTTTACTCGTCTAATTCGCATTCACTTATATTTTCTATAATTGAGTTAGAATTTTAGAGGAAATAAATTCAAAAAATAATAATAAATATTGTTTGAATTCATTTGATGTATATCACACTGTGTCAAAGTATATTGTCAGCACGACATAATACTAATTGGTACAATCAACACAGGTAGGAAAGGAGGTTATTATGCATGGTATTGATTTCCGTTATTTATTGGAATGCGTCCGTGCCCCCCTCACATGACCGTCGGTGACATAAGATTTCAAACTCTGAAGATAATAGCATCCACAATAGGTTTAATTTGTTTTATTACACTTCTTGAAAAAGGAAATGAAAAACAAATATAAAAACACAAGTTATGCATGCCATTGGGCTGACTAGCTCACATAACCTTTGCTGCTGAGATTCATGTCTATTGTTTTGCAATTCTGTATTTCTGGGACCAACTAATCATGTTATTCAATGAAGCAGTGATGTCTCAATTTTTAATGGAAAAGATTGTTTCAGAAAGATATAGTTGATAATTATTGCATATACAAAATAGTTTCACCAAATATTTAGTGTTGAAATTTAAATTGATATATGTGAATTTATGTAAGCCATTTTGACTAAAAGGTTTTCTTAACTAAAACCTAGTGAAATATTTTGTACTGTAAGCTGCTGCCCGTATCAATTCAAATTCATTACATTCTCTGAAGTACTCTCTTTACTAGTCTTATGAATTGTCGAATGAATTGGCAGGCCACTTTTGAAGATCCCTATGTTTTGGCTGGTGGCAACTTTAAGTGGTTTTCTAGGTCTTGCTATCAGCTTCACTTCGATGTGGTTTCTTCATCAGACAGGTGCAACTACATACAGGTAGGGCAGAAAATCCTTAATTTGCCAAACTAAATTTGTTAAACTTCATTGCCAATCCATCCTCAGTCACACTACTTATTTACTCAAATAATGGCTACTTTTTCTTTTGGTCTGAATATTTGTCATGCCCACCCACCCAACCACACATGGTTTGGTCGCCATTGCTTATAGTCGGGAAAACTTAGTTTGATGATGATCCATTCTACCCTAGGACTTTTGTCTACATATTATTCAATATTGAAGCAAATGCTTAATCAAATTGTTGGGTTTTACGCAGTTGATTAGAGATCTCTATATTTTCTTATATTCTATAATCCTGCTCAATGATGCATAATACCATTTTGCATATCGTTCAAATAGTCTGAGCTAATTGTCTGCTGATGTGAGTTTGCAGCCTTGTAGGATCGCTAAATAAAATTCCGCTTTCAATTGCTGGAATCCTTCTTTTCAAAGTTCCGACCAGCTTAGAGAATCTGCTGAGCATTGTTTTTGGTAAGCTGTCTTCATTTTGCGTCTGTGTTTTGTATGCGGCGTGCGTTTAATTGGCAAGCTTAAACCCCACCTTTGCAGGTCTCTTAGCTGGTGTATTTTTTGCTAGAGCAAAAATGCGATAACATAAACATATTCACATTCCCAATCTTGAGGTTAAAAGCCGCTTCATTACACTATAACACAATCACTTCTATCAGAGAGATAATTGTGAAGTGTGATAGTGAAATCATTTCGTACGATGGCAACGACAAGATCACACGAGGAAACTTACGAATAGTTAAGAAAAAGTCGCAAGACCTCAAGGCCCGTGAAACTTTATTGTCAGAGAATCATCATTCAGGAAAGGGATTACGTTACTCGAGGACATCGACTTGGATCGGGCAAATAGGCATTGGATACAGTAACGATGTATAACTCTATACATTTGTTAAATTACTTATAAAAAGAAGATGTTTCATAGTCCTCTTGTTTAGTTTTATTTTGTTGTGTATTAGCCTTCTTTAGTTATTTAATTGAAAATATTTTTAATGATTCTTAGTGGCTGTCAAAGTTCTTTTTTATGGTTCATTGGGCTACTTGTTGCATTCGGTTCTCTTCAGTAAACTTCTTTTTCAACTATTTGAGGTTTGTGTGTATGATTCTTATCTTGCCATCGAGTTTTATACTTAATTCTTATTAAAAATTTATTGAAAAGAATTTTTATTTGATGCATATACGAGGTTTATTTTAAAAATTATGTTGATTGAGCAATATGTTCTCACCAGCTAATTTTGCTCACTCAGATCAAACATATCACTTGATAAAAAAATAATTATTATTATAGTAATTTTAATCAAAATTATTTAAAAAAATATTTTAACTTCATCAAAATTAATAATATTAGTCACATAAATAATAGAAGTCACATAAAAAAAATATTTCACATCCTAAACTAATAATATTAATAGAAGTCACATAAATAAATAAATATATATATATATATAAAAGGGAATTCGAGAAAGATTGATTTCCTTTTCTTTACCTCATTCTATCTATTTAACATTTTTCTAATTAATAATTTATACCAAATGTTCTGGCATATAATTTCACGATCAATATATATTTCACATTATCATTTTCTACAACATACATCGAAAAATAAAAAAACATCACTTTGAATTATTTATTGAACGCGAATTAGAAAACTGTCCGTAGGAGTAAATAATATTTTCCCACTCACTTTGACAAGCAGACTTAGGAATTGATTAAAAATAAAATATTTGTTTATTTATTTATCAGAATTATAATTCGGAACTACTGAGTTCTTAACAATTACGGTGGGAAATATTTTTTTCCCCCATCGAACCAACTACAGCTAGCCTTCCATGTATAAATCTTGCAGATCAATTCACCGCCAGTTATCTTACCTAATCAGCATTGGTCGCAATTCATGAATCGTAGCACTTAGAAAGCAAGGGGATTCTAACGTTTTCATAAACATATTCTCACCGCGAGTGACGATATCATAATCACTTTAAAACTCCTCCTTCTCAGTTCACTCCCCTCCGCTCCTCCGACGCTCTTCCCCTTCTCGTTTCTTTCTCTGCTCTCCAACTCCGTCGCTTCCATGGCCAAGCGATTAATATTGGCATCCGCCGCCCTTTTTGCGGTGGCGTCCGTCCTCCCATCGATCGCGTTAGCGGCCCGCGGTGTGGCCGGCGTCAAGCCGGGATTCGTCGTCCAGGGCCGCGTCTTCTGCGACACGTGCCGCGCCGGGTTCGAGACGCCGGCGTCAACCTACGTTAGAGGTGAGGGTCTCTCCGTATCACATTTCTTGGCCACCGATCTGTCTCTTTGGTTAGGTTTTAAGCTGTTGGTTGAATCATGTGCGGCTTTGGATTCCGATGGCTCCTCGCTGGGGTATTTGCTAACATAGGCTATTATTCTGGGTAGGGTTCCGTGAAAATATCTTATATTATTTTTAATTTCTTTTAAATGTCTGTTTGGGAAAACTATTTATTTTCGTAGATAAGATTTTATTGTTTTGTTACCATACAAATTTACAGCGAAAAGATAAGTTTCCAGATAAACTCAAGTTTATCTTTTGTTAATAATCTTTATCTGGAGATTTATCTTTTCTGTTTTATATAGTAATTTGGCTCCCAAAACAAATGTGTGCTGCCCTTGTTTATTGGGATTTGTGGGCTAATTAAGGGGATTTATATAGCCTTTTGACAGGTGAGCTATGATTAACTTAAGTTTAAGAATTTGGGCCATTGATTACTAGTAATAAGTTAATGAGTAAGTTCTTTACTTGGGTGAGTTGTAACAGTATTAAGTGCACATCCAAACTTAGGGATAGGAAATGTTTGGAAAAGTGTAATGGCTGAGCTGCCATTGAGACTCATTTTCATTGGTCAGGGAGGATTTTAAACTATAAGATAAATTTTGAGTGTAAATGAGACCTTAAGATATGAAGAAATTTGTGACAACTTATTTTAGTTCCATATTATGAGATATTTTGTTTATAAGAGATTTTATGGCCTTGACGGTGCACTACTATTAAGTTTAATTTAACTGTTTTAGGCTAGTGTTTGAGGGTGCATTTGGATTCAGTTTGAAGAAAAAAATGGGCCAACCATAACTCCACAAACATATACAGAAAAAAATTCACAGCCAAAAAAAAGGAGGATGAGATTCATGTAGCTGATGGAAAATAGTTGGAACAAGTAGAACTTGATGACAGAAAAATTATATATTGTCTGCATATATGGAAGATAATGTTTGCCCAAGAAGGAGATCAATCTAACCCAAAATGTTATGACATATAAGTGGAGGATCTAATGGTATTTTAAATATACTTTAATATACCTTAATTGGAGATATGTGACTAAGGAAATGAGTGCTTTCTCATTTGAGTTAGGTTTTTGCTAAAGAATGAATAGTGTTCCTGAAAGAAAAACAGACTAATGCAAAAAATAAAAAATAAAAATTGTTGGTTAGTTAGATAGTATTGATTCATTTAAAGCAATTTTTTTTTGTCAACAGCTAATGTTTACAAAAATGTAGGTTTGGTGGCCACAAAAGCCATATCCTCAATTCATGAGATAATTTTATTAAAATTTGAAAATTTATGACAACTTAAATCTTTATACTATTATTACTTTGGCATTCTTCTTAAATAGAGATTTGTTGGAATGTAGATAGATATGTATTTATAGATTAACTCATCACTGAGCTTGTGAACTTTTCTGTGAGCATGAGTTCTGACTTGAATCAGTATTACCTTCAAGGAAGAAACTTAACAAGAAAAGGCCATACCTAATTGGGAACTAGAGTTCTCTCGTCTTATAAAGAGGAAATCATCTAAATCTAATAAGCATTTCCTCATTATCCTTAACTGAGCATTAGAAATTCTTCAGTCTTAGTGGTGAACTGTAGAAAGTTCCCTACTAAATTCACTTTGTCATTAGTGATGTTGATGTCACATAAGATATTGTAATCCAGAACAGGTTGATGCAATGATGTTGTCTTGACGATCACATAACATATGCTGATCTATATAACTGATCGTTCTACTCTTTCAAACTATCCTCTTCACATTGCAACTTTGTTTTTTTGCACAGGTGCAAAGGTAAAAGTCGAGTGCCGACGGAAAGCCACAGGGGAAACAACATCCAGATTTGAGGGTACTACTGACCACACTGGCACCTACAATATCCTAGTTGCTGGGGAACATGAGGATGAGATATGTGAATCTATGCTCGTTAGCAGTCCGGACAGTGGATGCAAGGCTACACTCCAGGGCCGTGAGAAAGCTCCTGTGTTCCTCAGTAATAATAATGGTATTGCTTCAGCCACCAGATATGCGAATGCCCTGGGATTCCAGAAGGACACTCCCTTGCCTGTGTGCGCTCAGCTGCTCAAGGCCTATGAGCTGGATGATGAAGAAGAAAATTGAGTTTGCCTTTGGTTTCATTGTGTTAGTATTTCCTATTGAATGTACCGTTTGCCTTTCTGTTTTATGCAGTATTTGCATTATTCCTGGCACTGCTTTTGGCTAATTCTGTAAAATTCAGAGGATTTTTCTGCTTTACTTTATGATGTGTTTTATTTGTAGTTAGAATTTGAAACTAAGCAAAACTAATTGAAATTTGCGGCGGTAGGTAGAAGAGAAGGGAAGATAGGAAATAGTGAGAGGGGGAGTAGAAGATAGAAATCGTGATGTTCGACAGATCAAATTTGGCCTAAAGTTAGTTGTCCTTCTAGACTTCTAGTGAGGTGGCATAGAGCGAGGCAGCACGAGATAGTTTCAAGTTGGCACCAGGCAAAGGGGCAAGGAGGGTAAACAGATCCCTGTTACTCTCTCCTATCGTCTCAGCTTCGTCTATATATACATATATATATACTACAGTCAAGCTGATCCATAGACGTGAGCTCAACTTTGACAATTCATTGGTAGAATGGTATTTGAGTTCTGACATTTCGTAAGTATATAATAAAAGATGTCAGAATATGTTCCATATTTAGAAAGCATGAACTATTACATGATTGACTGTAGAGAAATATTCTCTTCTTTGTTTTTTTGACAGCAGAGATTTTGCTCTTCTCACAATCTTAGCATACACTGATACACATACAAACATGCGCTAATTTAAGCAGATTCAAATTTGAACATGTCATGAGAAGAAGAAGATGAACAAAAATAGAAAGCAATCTAAAAATAGAAGATGAAGAAGGATCGGTTATTTGAAATTCAGACTGGCCATTTTACCAGCTCAATCAAAGCCGGAGCTTGGTGCTGCAATGCTGCGACAAGATGCGAGCTTCTCCGGCCAGCGCACTCGCTCCAACACCACAAGTCACCTCCATTCTCATACTCCAAAGCTTCAACTTTCCCACCTTCGGCCTCGCTCTCAACTTCGCCGTCAACTTCAACGCCGCCGCGCCCTTCGGCTCCGAGGCGTTCGATCCGCGGAGAGCCAGCGGCATCGTCGTCGTGTTCCGGGGCCCCTGGTAGAACCCCAGCGTCTCTCCAGCCGCGATCTCGGCTCCGTTCGTGACGGCCACAAGCGCCACGCTCCCGCCTGCCGCGTATGAGTACCCCATTTTGTGACTAGGGTTTCTAACGCTCAAGGTCAGATCGTACTCTGTTTTATTGGGATCGGTGGTGCTCCGGACTGAGAGGCTTTGGACAGCAAAGGCGAGTGACGCGGAGTGCAAGATGAAGTACGAGACGGCGGCGGCGGCGGTAGCGAGGATGAGGAGGAGGAATAAGGCGGCAGCGAGGATCCAGATAAGGCAGCGGAAGCTGGGGCTGCGGCGGCGGGTTTTGCTCCGTCTGCGGTAGCGCTCGACGAGGTAGGCGTTCTCCGGCGGTGGGACGCGGTAGATCTGGTCCTTGGCGACTTGGACGACGAAGGTTCCGAGCTCGGCCGCAGGGACGGGTGAGGCGTCGGTGGTGGACATGGGAAGTGCGGGTTCGGTGAGGGAGGAAGAGGAGCAAGAGGAAGGAAGTGAGGGGATGACATTGGGAGGAGAGAGGGAGAAGGATCGGAGAACGGGAACACCCGCACACGTTGCAGCGGAGACAGCTTCAGGCCAGCCATGGTCAATTGGTCATGGCGATTTGATGGGTTAGCATTTTGGTTTTCATTCTCATAATTAATTTGTCACCTCGGGCTGCCTTTTTTTTTCTCTCTCGTATCCTAAATTCTGAATTCTAAATTCTAAACTCTAAAATCTTAAATCCTAAACAACTTTGAATGAGAGCCAATTGTTGAAATCATGCCACTAAAGTCTTATTCTCAGATCTCCATAGGAACTGCATTAGAAAAATATAAATTCTTGTTTATGTCAAATAACTGATGTTAAATTCTTGACTTAGTGGATTACTGTTCTTGGGACCAGGTGAAAAGCAAGTATTTTTAAAGTTATATTCTTGAATAGTTTCTGGACCCGGTACAGATTCCTCTGTATCGAAATTTAAGAGGAATCAACTGGCACTGACTCGTTCAATAAGGTCTTGCATGAAAACAAACAAGTTAAATATAAATCTCGAACTAGTATCTTTTTCTTCTGGTCCCATTTCAACTCCAAGGAAATAAAGTGATTCAAGAGTCTTCTTTTCAGCTGTATTGTCATGTTTTCCAAGGTTAACATGCACTTAACATTTCCCTGACATGGCCAACGAGCTTCAAGCAAAAAGAACAGAAGCCCTTCATAATTGATATTTATTTAAATGCACCATTGTAACTTCTTTTTACCCAAAAGGCATTTCAGGAGTCTTATTTTTTCCCATTACAACTCTGATTTTTTTTCACTAAAAGATGACATGATTTGCAAACTGTTTTTGAGTTATAAATAAACTTGTAAGACGGTGCTATTTTTCATAGCACAAGGTGATATGTGCGTCAGCTTGTACTAAGAAAATAACATACCTATCCCATGGTTTTGTTTTGAGACGGCCTATGTTGAACAAAGATGACATAAGATGATTTTGCAAACTGTTTTTGAGTTGTAAATAAACTTGTAAGACGGTACTATTTTTCATAGCACAAGGTGATATGTGCATCAGCTTGTACTAAGAAAATAGCATATCTATCCCATGGTTTTGTTTTGAGACAACCTATGTTGAACTTTCAACCTTCCAAGTCCTAAAACATATATATTTTTCACTCTAAATCTCTCTGCAGCTTGATTTTCAAATTAACTTGTGATACATTTGAAGTTAGATAATTCAGATTTCCATGTGCTAAAATTAGGTTTCCAAGTGCTAAAACTGTTTATTTTACCATAAATCTTGCTGCAAATTAGCTTGTGGTGTGAAAACAACATATTTTTTTTTAATGTTTAGCTTGTAGTTGAACATTTCATGCTCCAAGTATCTAATATTATATATCTTGATTCTAAATCCTTGCAAATCAGCTCGTGGCACCTATTGAAGGGAGAGAAAAAAATCACTAATAGAAGTATAATGGGAAACAGTAGATTGCACTTTTTGATTAAAAAATTATAGGAGTTCATTTTAGTAAATATCAACCATGAAAAACTTAAAATACTCTATCATTTAAGAATCTATGTTGGAACATACAAATTCTGCAGGGAAATTTGTTCTTGGATGTCACCCTACGATTATCTAAATAACTTCAAGAAAAGTTTATACTTGGATGTCACCATACAAATTCTGCAGGGAAGTTTGTTAATGCTAAGAATCCTTTCGTGCTCCCCGCCTTATCATTTGTTTGATGATATCGTTCATTTCGACTCTCCTCTGCTTTAATTTCTTGTTCATAACATAAATTTCATGACAGACTCCCTCTACGTCAGTGTTATCTATCTCTAACAATCAAATGAATTATTACTTTTCAGGTACATGGTGCATTGATTAACATTTTCACTTAATAAATATCACTAAGGGCATCCATATTGATTTGAATATTAATATATGTCACTTATTCAAATAGTATGTCATGTATTTATTATATTAATATCTCTTTTTTATTAACATACATTTATATTTATTTTAACATTAACATTCATTATTTGTGGATCCCACTATCTATTATTTATCTTTATTCTTTATATCTAAAATTTATTTTCTTATTTTTAATTTTTTTTAAAAAAATCTACTCATTAACAATGTTCAAAGAAATAAACGCGATTAATGTAGGATGCTATAACACCCATCCACATTGGCTTATAACACCATTTGGATGTTATAACATTTATATATTAACATCAATATAGATGTCCTAATTAATTAATACCATCAATGAATTCCTAGGACTCCATAATTTGAAAAATATCAAAATTTTAAATTTTTGAATGATGTAGATCCATGAGTCAATTTTGTCCATAAATTAGCTCTTGGACTTAAAGAATTTTGAATCATTTTAATTAAAACTAATATACTTATAAAAGTCTTTTTAATGTATTCATACTATGAGATTTGAATTCAATTATATAAATTAAGAATAATAAATTTTTGAACGAGTTAAGAAAAAATTAGAGATGCAGGTATGTAAATTTACAAAATAACGAGAATGTGATATGTATTTTTAGAAGTATGAAAGTGAGTACGTAGCATGGATAATACTAAAACTTTTTTACATTTTTCGGTAAATTATGAGGTCAGCACGACCTACCTCATGCCTAGGGGACAAAAACACATGCTCCTAACTCGATTTTCCATCACCTCATCTTCAATTTCCAAAAGAGTGATTATTGCTTGACTTCAGACTCAAGTACACTTGGAAATTTTGATGACAATGGAAATTTTGTGTTCTAAAGCGACATCTCTAAAAGCTGTGGGTCCTTTTGTTCTGTGTCGAGTTTGATAACTCAAATTCCTCCATCTTTCTCAACGAGAAATACAAATAAAAAGATGGACCACATCAGAATTCGAATCTCAATAGAAATAAATTTTCTAAATGTTAGACTTTAAGTATGCATGTGTTCAAAATTTACTCAACAGATAAATTAGAAAAGAAGATCGTCTACCTTTAAAATTAATAGATGAAATTAAAAAGGAATTCACAAGTCATTTTGATTAGCCTAAGAAATCTTCTTGTTGGAGAATTAGCCGGGCACTGATAACCTACTCAACAAGATTAGATCATTCATTCATAAATAGTTTTTTTTTTTTATGTTAAGCATTGGTTGAGCTAAATCCTCCAATCAAGTTATTATCATTATCATTATTATTGAAAAAGAAAGGATCAAGAGTGATTGATCAGGACAGACCTTTACCTGGAAATTCAATGAGAATTTAGAAAGTTCAAAGTTGATCTGGAGAAGCCAAACAGTTGATCATGATTCATCAACTTGTTCTTGACTGAGTAAACTAAACTCCAAAAGAATTGACCTTGAGCAATGTGGAGAACAATCACTATATTTGAAGAAGTCGACCCTCGAGAACTAAGCAATTTGTTGTCTACTGGTCGAGCAAGGCCTTCCTCTACAAATCTTCTTCATATCGATCGGTTCTGAAGGATTTGTGACAGAAATCTGGTTCTTCAGAGGGAGAGATGGTTGCTGAAATCATGGAGCTTCTTTAGTGGTTCAGTTAAATGTCTGTAAGCATGTCTAACCTCTCATTCCTTATCTTGCCCTTTTCGACTTTTTGAATGGCCATGCTTCATCATGTAAACTCAATTTCTGGTTTAGTTCACTTCTATCCCCTCCTCAAGATCTTTCTTTAGCTGATAGGAATTTCTTATACTTGTTAAGTTTTCATGAATTCGACAAATTTGAAGATAATCGAGCCTCGGGTTCCCTTCAGCATCATCAGAGAAGCAATAATAGCTGCTTCTGATTACACAGAGCAATCAAATTCCATGGAGGTTGTGGAACCACAGACCCAAGACAGCAGCTCACAAGGAAGAACAGATTTCCTAGTGTCTTTCTCGACCAAAGTCGAAATCGCGAAGGAGCTCGTGGCACGATGCAGCAGCCTAGATCAGTCAGTGCTTGGCAATGAGCTCCAAAGCACCATCAGACAACTAGATGAAGTGATCAAAAGCATGGCAGAAGACTTCAGCAATGTCTCACTTTCAGATTTTCAGACACACAGATTTGCTGAAACTGACTTCAGCCCCTCTCTGGATATTTCACAAAGTGATGTGGAGCAACAAAGTGCATCTCAGGGGGAAAATGGTTACGAAAGTTTCGTCAAGGGGATGTACGATCCAATGGGGAGAAACGATATCGAAGAGTCGAATGTTCTCCCTCGACTGGCTGAAATTCTGCAACCAGCATACCAAGGATTCTTCTGCCCACTGACAAAGAAGATCATGGATGATCCAGTTACCATAGAAAGTGGCATAACTTATGAAAAAGAAGCCATTTTGGAGTGGTTCGAAATGTGTTCGAACAATGTAGTCTGCCCATCAACAAGGATGGAGATCAAAAGTGTGGGTTTCAGCAGCAATTTGGCACTGAAGCACTCCATCAAAGAGTGGAAGGACAGGAGCGAGGCGACGAGGATAAGGATCGCGAGGAGCGCTTTGTCACTAGCCATTTCAGAGGCCATGTTGCTGGATGCAATCAAGGAGCTGCAAGTGCTGAGCCAACTGAGAAGGTGCAACAGGGAGCACATGCACAATGCCGGAATTACGCAGCAAGTTACTCAGTTTCTTCGGCACGAAAGCACGAATGTGCGGTGCGAGGTGATGCAGCTTCTGCGCTTGCTGGTGGAGGATGAAGCCGGAAAGGTTCGAATTCTCGTCTTGCAGGTCTAGTTAGGCTGCAGTTTCTGATCATGGATTTGAATTGTCAGGTCATTGTTGCAAACTCAAGAGTAAGAGCCCTCACAAGGACAATCAAGATGATATCCAGCTACAACTCCTCAGAGAGGCATGCGGCTGTTTCATTCCTGCTAGAGCTCTCCAAATCCGAAATGTTCTTGGACAGGATCGGGGGAACCCCCGGCGGCATCTTGATCCTGATCACCATGAAGTACAACAAGGAAGCCGATCCTTTCTCCGCGGCCAAAGCAGAAGAAACTCTCAAGAACTTGGAGAAGTCGCTGATGAACATCAGATGCATGGCAGAGAATGGCTTTGTGGAGCCCCTTTTGAACCACCTCATTGAAGGTATCCATTCAATCCTTCAACAGTTATTGGCATTTTACTTAATCGCGTGAGCAAGATTCAGTATTACACATTTCACGTATCTAAGTTTTAGAACTCTAAAAACACGAAGCGTTTTTTCATTATACCTCTTTCTTCTCTGCACATTCAAATTTTTACTCATTTCATTGTTTTCAATTTACGCTGTTAAATTCAGATCTAAGGACATAAATACGTTAAGGAGGTTTGTAGGAGTATATTAATTTTAGTTTAAAGTGATTCGGAGTTCTCGAGGTCTATCAACTAGTTTTATCGACGAAATTGGTTGATGAATTTAGAAAACTCTAAATTATTTCAAACCAAAATCAATATACACCTACAAGTCTCCTTAATATATCTATGTCTTCGTATCTTAATTCGACAACAACGTAAATTGAGAAGTGAATTTTTGAAATTGTAAAGACTTGATAAAATTTGTCAGAAGCTCATTATAAGATCTAGCACAATACTTATTAATCAACACTATCAATAAATTCTTAAGACTCCTGTGATTCAAAAATATCAAATTTTGAATTTTCGAATGGTGTAGGTGCATCAATCAATTTCTGATAAAATCAAAATCTGAGATATTTCAAATCAAAATTAATATACTTCTGAAAATCTTTTTAATGTATTATGTGAATTGCGTGAATTTGACAACCTAATTGAATTGCGTGAATTTGAAACTTGGTAATGCACTAGTCACTGTTCGGGCTGGCTAGACTAGCCCCCGTGATTTACCTCCTCCGTGTTGGTCCTGGGACGGACTG
>JBBUKS010000060.1:1319283-1337956 GCA_038050645.1 Hedychium gardnerianum | reverse complement strand
ACTCAGCACCTTTTGAGATTTTGAGAAGAGTTGCTCTTTGGAGAGCACAGTACGATGAAAGTTGTAAGCTGTGTTCGAGGGGAGTTATTGTCTATCGTTGACCTCTATGATAGAATCAGTCGGGAAGGCCTGAGAGACGATGGTTTACCCTGTGGCGGATGTCAGCGGTTTGAGTCCGCTTATCTCCAACCTGTGAACTTAGTTGATACTATGATAATACCTAATTTTTTCAATTCGACAGTTCGATTTATGATTTATCATTCGTACACTAAGTGGATACTTGGGATCATACTCATTCGGAACGCTGTATGGGGGTAGACGTACAGGTTATTTGGATTATTGGATAGGATGTGGATGCTTGGGATCTTCTATAATCATTGCACTGTTGGGATCCAATCAGAAAACGACAGAACATATTAAAGTTATGGTGGTTGGTTCCCATCTACACTAAGTGGTCCGGCCTCAATGTTCCAATCCAACGTCAAATTGGGCTGATTGAAGGTCCTAATCTACTATGACCACGACAGGACAACCACTTAATTGTTTGAGTTACTTGACAAATTGTATTTAGGTTATGCTTGATAGGGTGAAATTTATTAGGGCATCTAAAGTAAAATGCCGTTTGAAAAATGAGAAGTTAGTCAACGGAGCAGCCTTTCACGATAAATTAGATATATATAAAAAAATACCTAGCCGTTGGGAAAGCCGACAGATGCGATCCATCAATTGGCTACTTTTCACTTCCCTTCGCCCAATTCGACCGTTGGAGAGCCGTCCCTCCATCTGTGTTTCCATCATGCCCCCCTTGCACTACTACTACAAAGAGCGAAGGCCGATGGATTGCAGCAACAACAAAAGCGAGCGACGACCACAGGCATTCATCATCATCGATGGCTGATGCTAGCGTTCTTCACCTCCTCGAACGCATCAGCAATCGGCCCGTTCTCCCCATGCGCCGCGGCCCCATGTATTCGGCCTACGTCGAGCTCAGAGACCAGAAACTATGGCGGAACAGAGAGAGGCCAGTCGATACTAGGCGCGCTCTTAACATTACGCCAAGCAAGAGCAGCGCCATGGCCTCGCCGCTTCGTAGCTCCATGCCTGTTTTCTCCATTGCAAGCAGGAAGGAGAACAAGAAGCCTAAGGGAACGTCGGCGACCCCACCGCCGACGACCTCAAAAGCCATGACGGACAGAGTTTGCAGCTTCTCGGCCTACAAGGCGGAGGAGAAGAAGAGAGTTGTCGCCGGCGGTCGCAGCGGGGTAGCTTCCCTGCGGCGGAGCTACACTTGCTTGAAGCAGTTTTAGGAGTTCGTTCGTGACACGGTGGTGGAAGGGGACCAACTGCGCCATGGCAGAGTTAATGGCTCCTTGCTCTGTTTCGAATGTTACCATCCTGCTTTGCTCTCTGTAAGCTTCCTGTTTATAGTTTTTGTTTTTTTTTTCCGGCATTGATTGCCATTTGGTATTTGTTTTTTTTTTCCGGCATTGTTTTGTTGCAAGTTTGGCGTGAAATTAAAGAAAAGTACGAGCTCGATTGCATCTGATGTAACTCTATCATCCAATGATAGTGATGATGGCGACCAAGAAACAAATAATACTCTAATTAACAGAATACTTCTCAAATGGATAAAATATAAAATTAAACTCATTATTGACGTCGGCATCCTTGAAAACAATAAAATCATAAAATATATTATAGCAAAACATGATTGATAGTTCATTCCTAAATTATATAATTATATGAAAAAAAATTATGAAATTAATTTATAACCACTAAATAGTTATGGGAACTGATCACTAAATAATTATGGGAACTGATCACTAAATAATTATGGGATGAAATTTTATTTTTCTAAGAACATATACTCGTAGAAAATTATTCATATTTTATTATAATAAATCTGTCGTTCACTAATTAATTAGACATCTTAGAAAGATAAAATTATAAAATATATTGAATCATATTAGAATCTAATGAATTGACAATAAAGACCGATTTAGTTAGAAACTAAGAAGATCATAACTCCCAATTTTTTTAATAATTTATTAATATATTATATTTTTTTAGTAAAAAAATAATTACGCTCATCTCATACATTCCTCACAGTCCGTTTCCAGATTATGTAAAGAGAGATAAATTACGGAAGATCAGTTTATATCCGACCGTCAAATGGCTAGGGGATGAGAGATTTTTTTTTCTCTGAAGATATACACCCGTCGAGAATTAATCTCTGTCTTATTGTAGCAAATTTGTCACCCAGAGCTATCAATTCAATCAAGCTAAAGCATATCATCTACTCTACAAACTATGGTTTCCATCATGTCAAAGTACTATTTTTTTTTAATTGACATCAGATATTCAATTTATGTCGACTAATCCTAGGGTAATCAATTTGGTCCCATAAAAGTTTTTTACCGACCACCAGGGTAAATCGAGAAGCATCGAGAAGCACTTACAACGGACGACCCATCAGCCCAGCTTTCTTAGGTCAACTGTCTATTAAGAAAAATTCATCCGTTACTTCGCTAAAGTTGAAACTCGATTCTTAAATGCTTGGGAAACTGAGAAGGCATCCTGTCATTGCACCATTCCCCGGGGGCAAAATTCTACCTTTCCTTTCTCTTAATTGTTAATATCATTAACGCTCACATCTCATTAGTCAGATGATCTGTCTTGCCTATTTAATAATTATTTTCAACTTCTCAGTTAAAGTTATCAAAAGAGAATAAGGACACATGTGACTTTAAAAGAGTGTGAGTCAATCAAAGAGGCTCTAGTAACATTAATGAGGGACACAAGGAGGCCTAACTCAAGGCATGAGCACATACGCACATGTGGAAAAAGGTGACTCGCTCACCCCAAGCACCTCTCACCGTCGGCCCCACAACGAGATGAAAAGAGTAAATCACATACAAGCACATAAGTACGTGGATCTATATATGGATGATGTTTTCTTTTCTCTCATAACACGATATTTTTAGAGATAAATTGCTAGAAATATAAGTATATTGAAGACTTCAAAATTTTAAATGAGCACTTAATTTTTTTTAATTAGAGAATTATATTTGATACTTAATTAAATATATTTTTTAAGAAACTTCTAACTTTCCTCTTTTGATAATATACTAATATTAACTTTGAATATTCTATGACGTGAAGAATATAGTTGGTCCTTCACGTGGATCAGCAGAATCAAGAATCATGTTAAGCTATAAGTCAAAGTCAAGTAAATAAAATCCTCTTGAGCTAGAATCAAGGGTGAGCTCAATGTTGTCCCCACGGGATGGACTGATGGCTAGTGCGTGGGGTATTGCCACCCTGAGGTTCCTGCCCTCCCTCATGTACTGGTCACTGTTCGGGCTAGCTAGACTAGTCTCCGTGATTTACCTCCTTCGTGTTGGTCCTGGGACGAACTGACGGGGGTGCTGAGGGCGAACGTTTCGTCTTTTGCCACCAAGGATGAGCTCAAGGTAAGTTGGGTTCGCTCAGTCGGACAAGCCTAGGAGGCTCAGACCCAAACGGGTCAGACCAACTCCCGACATCTCCAGCTCAGTTGCTCAGCCCTCTCCAGTTCGGCTGCTCAGACCTCTCCAGCTGAGCTGCTCAGACCGCTCTATCTCGGTTGCTCAAACCTCTCCATCTCGGTTGCTCAAACCCCTTCAACTCAGTTGCTCAGACCTCTCCAACTTGATTGATCAAACCTCTTCAGCTCGATTGCTCAGACCTCTCCAACTTGGCTGCTCAGACCTCTCCAGCTCGGCCGCTCAGACTCCTCTAGCTCTGTCCAGCATGATCTTCACAGATCGGTTGTGTCAGAGCTCCACGCCTCGACCACGCCAAAGCCCTACTACTCAATCGCGCTAGATATATATCCATCATGACCTGTCAATCCTCTTCATCTCGGCCACATCCAACCCCTTCAGCTTGACCAACCGTGGGGATCATGGGTACCAAGATAAAACGAAGGATGCAGAGCGAGTGGAGGATATGGACAAAGTATGTGGGGGCATACGTGACCACCCCACAACTTGAACATGTGATTCGTGTCCCCCTCCTGGGATAAGATATAAAAAGTAGCTTGCTTTCGTAGGCGTAAGTACATATACATAATCTAAGCCAATTTCATTCCACTTTCCAACTTTTTAATCATCAGATTAATTTGAGTGTAGGAGTAGCTACGTCGGAATCAACCTCAGCGTTATTTTAATCTCTGGTACTGGACTCTTCAGGTCTCTTGTCCTATCATCTTCTCGGACCCTTCGTAGTCATATCCTCAATCTCGGTATTAATCCTGATGGTTCAATCATCCATAATATAATATATAATAATTATTTTCGTCACTTAATATACCATTCCTCGTCTAAAATCCTAGATCTCCCTTGATCGACAGTAAAAAATTCTCGGCCAATGTTTATGTACTGCAAACATTGTTAGCTGGCTGAGAACTAAGTTCGATCATCAGTTAAACCAAAAGAAAAAAAACTATATGTTCAATCATGTGGAATTTGGCCAAGAATTGAAATGGACAAGTGGAGCATAAAACTTTTTTTTTTGGAAAATTTTATGCATCAGCTTAAATTTTTCCAATTGCTCGCGATGCAATTTTTATTTTGACATCGAATGAACATCCCTATCTATCATGCTCAATAAAACTCTCAGCTATGTCAAACAAATGAGAAATGGTAGCTTTCGACTTAAATACAATTTCAATTAGATTACAATAGTTATATCAGTTTACTGAATTATTATAAACAAATACAATAAGTGGTAAAATTGAATTTTAAATACATAATTTTACACCTACTAAGCACTTTAATATTTTTTTAATAGTCTCAATCTAACTATAAATTTTAGATGAAAGAAGAAAAAGAATTTAAGTCGTGTCCTATTAATTTTAATAAAATTTTAAGAATATAATTTTCAATTTTTTATATAAATAAGAATTGATATTTGTCAATTATTATGTATTGATTGGTATTAGAATTGAATTTCTAATTTGAGAATAAGAAAATAATAATAGAAAATAGATAAGAAAAATATTAAACATTGAATTAAAAAATATATCTAGCTGATATTAACTCAAAATTTATTCTAACCAACTTTTTTCAACCTTTTAAAAAAAATCTCCAACTGATTTAAAATATTAAAATTAAACTTTTTAAAAGAATTTTAATAAATTATAAAAATTAACAATTTTGACCACATTTTAAATAAGAACTAATTTTATTTTAAAAGAGAATTTTAACGAATCGGAGACTACAACTTTTAGATTCTTGTTCACCCAATTTTTTTAAATTACTTCCCCTTTTATTAAAAATAAATAAACCATAAGTATTTTTTAGTTTTTTCAGCACTAAAACAAATAAAAAAAAAGGCGCCAAATACAAGCCAGAAAGTGCTCTTTGAAATATATTCTTAAAGTGGATGGATGGATATATAGTACAAGAATATAGTTAAGTTTTTTAAAATGAAATTCTCTGAGGGTTTAATAAGCTTTTTAAAATTATTCTAATGTTTCATTAAAATCTACTCTTTCTATTTTATATTTCTGAACTACTACTAAATCACTTAGCAAGATCATTTTGACATAAAATAAAAATACAAAAAGTTTTTTTATATTAATAAAATTTTAATGATATTTAAAAAAAAAAAACCTATTAAGCTATAGATGGTGTTCATCTCATGGGAATGAATGGGAAGCATATGCATGCAAACAATTTTCAATGTTACAGGCTTACAGCAGATCAGGTTCATTGGAGTCTAGTAGAAGTCTAGAATACAAGCACGCATTATGAAAAGCTAGAACTTTTTTAATGGATGTTTACTTCAATTATAGCTACGAGGCAAGGCAACGACAATGGGCGACAAACTAAAGAACTATAAATTAACGGGAAGTTTATAAAAGGCGAAAGGAAAGGAACGAGTGTGGAAAAGCTCTCTTACTGAAGTGATTGGAGAAGCTGTATCAATGGCGATGGCCGATGAGAAGAAATATGGCTTCTTTCGCAGATGTATTGAGCCCGGGCGGCGCGGCCGTGCTTCTAATCGGTAACCTTGTAAGAGTCGTAGGTGATCTCCGACAGCCATGAGCCAGGGAACAGCAGCTGTACAATGCCAATTAGAAGCGAGAGTTGAATCTTTTTTCGTCAAAAAAGGTTTTCCATTCTTTTAGAAAATTATTCTTCATTCAAAATGGAGGAAGGAGTTCGAAAAAGGATGTTGTTGACCCAAAAAAAAAAAAAAATCGGAAAGCAGAAAAAATATGGGGAAATGTGGAAATTGGATGCAAACCGGGTGAGGACTCACATCGAGCTGCTTCTGGACGACACGGGGCCGCCTTCGAGGCCGGCGGCGTGCTCTGTAACCCGTTACCGCGTAGATGTCCTCGTCGATCTCCTCCTTCGTAAGGGTTATTGAGAAATCGGGCCGCTCGCTCGGCTCCGGGATGCTTGACCTCGGCCGCGCAGCTCTTTTCTCGCCCGTAATAGCTAGCGATCCGCTCGCTTGGTGCTCAAACATCGCCCGAACCCTAGCCCCCCTCCGCCTCGTCCGCAGCTTCCATGGCCACGTCGGGGGCGCGGATGACGATGGCTCCGCTTCTGCCCTTGGCTCATCGCCTCTGGACGGAGGCGGTGGTAGCGCTGGCGTTTCATGAACTATCAGCTTGATCCGGTCCGCCGCTTCTCGGAGGTGAACCAACAGCTTCTCCCTCACCTCCTCGATCGCGCTACTCTCGCCACTGCCTCCCTCTGGATCACCGGATCCAATCCCCTCTGTCTCTGAGAATCGTTGTCGGCCAGCGCTGTCGCTACCGCCGCTGCCGTCTCCCTCTCCCTTGCCGTTCACGCTCACGCAGCGTAGCAACCGCTGGTTCCCCCACGTCTTCATGATCGGAAGAGAGAGCCTTCCGAAGGTATTTACCTGTACGACCACTCCGCGCGGCTCCTTCTCCAGCGCCGTCGCTGTCTCTGGTGGCCTCCGTTCGTTGTCTGCCAAGAAAAACATGGATCGGCGGCCTTCTGACGGTGCTGATCGGATCCGGCCCTCGAGGTCGGGGAACTGAGGAAGGGTGCAAAATCCTAGACCACCTCCGCCGGTCGGGAAACCCCTAGTTGGAGAGAGAGAGGCGGCTATGCTAAGCCGCTAAGGCTTCCGCTCGCGTGGTGATGAAGTGGAGGGCGGATGAGAGACGGCGGCGCCGGGGATTATAAATGGAATTAAAAAAAACACAATATTCGGGAAAAAACAACAACTACATATTAGTTAATAAAGAACCGGTTCTATGCGTCGACCCGCCGTAGAGAACGAAGAGTGGAGATGGACTCATGGAACAACTCAAATTTGGCGAATGACTATTGGATAGAAATCGAGTTTCTTGTCTCAGATGTTTCAGCCATCTTTTGCAACAGTCTGTTTAGCGTTAAACGCATCGCTCTCTCTCGCTCCAATTTTTTTTTTTAGAGGGCACAGTGGGCAGGCATGGCCCACGTCGTGCGTCACGTGAGCTTGCGTCATGGAAAGGGTGCCAAATGCGGGAGGGAACACGTGCGACGCACGCTCGACGACCGTCGTCATTTTCTAACCGCTGGGCTTTGATTTCGGGGGGACTGATGGTTAACGTTTATATGGTTTGATCTTGTCAAACATGCAACCTGATTCAGCCCAAATAACTCGTCAGAAAGCAGCTCAAGCTGAATTGGAACAGTGATCACGCAGATTAAGTGCAATCGATCACGATAACTTAAATTTACTGCACAATAGTTTCATGATTTTAATATGGTTTGGAGTTTGGACTTGGCTCACGTCTTCGAATAACGATTTGTTTTGGAGCCCATTAAGGCCTACTCGTTTGTTTACCCGGATCGTTCGAGCAGCGGAAGATGGATTTGTGGCTCGAAATGGGGTGGCCTGTTAGGTTCGTCGGCGGCCGCGGCATATCCAGCTTGTTTTAAACCCGCGAGAGCGAGAACCAAACCGAGAGCGCTCTGAACGTTCCTCGAGTTAATCTCATTGTTTTGATTTTCTCTGGTATTGCTTTGGCCTCTTCCCTTCTCTCTTGCTCGCTCGATCGGACAACGGAAGAAGCCCAGAGGATGGAATCCGGCACGGAGAAGGAAAGAGCCGACGGAACGTCTGGAGGCCTGGTGGCCGAGAGCCTGGTTTCGTCGCCGCCGACGCTCACCCAATCGCGCCGCCTTCACAATTTCTCCTTCCCCACCCTCAGCTGGGGAGGCCAGCGCGTGCTCCGCTGTTCCAAACTCTCCGATGGCGTGGGATCCGCGGTAACTGTGCCGGATGATCAGAACAGGAGGAACAACCCAACAAAATTTTCCCCCGCGAAAGGGTCACCGGCCGTGCTGGAGCGGAGGGAGGGGGAGGCGAGAGGAAGGGAATCGGAGAGAAATCATGCCACCGCCCCGATTTCCGAGGCTGAGAGACCCTGGAACTTGAGAACGAGAAGGGCGGCCTGTAATGCCCCAGTGGAGACTCGGAACGGGAACCATGGCTCTCCTTGTCTTGGGGCTGCGGCGATTGAGAAGGTCAATTTCTCCGTCAAGACGTTGAGGATGGGATCCAACGAGTTGGAGAAAGGAGAGATGATAAAGTTCTCCGTCTCTCTGTCTCGGAGGGAGATAGAGGAGGATTTTTTTGCCATCAAAGGGACGAAGCCCCCTCGACGACCAAAGAAAAGGGCTAAGATCATTCAGCGCGAACTTGATGTAAGTAATTATTTGGGCAATACATGAAGTTTGTGACGAAGCATTATCGGATTTATGGATTGTTTTCTTCTTTTAAATTCTTACTTTATTCGTTTTATCCTGCATCAACATATTGTACTATGAAATTTTCTCTTATCCACCTGCAGGCACTATTTCCTGGTTCGTGGTTGTCGGAAATAACACCTGACAGCTACAAAATTGATGAAAAGGTGATTTTCCCCCCCTTTTATGTTGCTGTAATTTTTTTTAGAAATTGATCAAATTGGAAGGTCAATGTTTTTTTTTTTCCTCTCCTTTACTTTTTTTTTTTTTTTGCAGAAGTTGGATAATTTGGTGAACTAAAGTTCTCTTCTTTGGAAAAGATTGTTTCAGTTGCTGCGTGGCTCTGTTCATTTAGTCACAGTCTACCTTGTTATGTAGAATACCATGTTCTTATGCAGAATGCCTGTTAATCCATCAAGTATATGGTTAACTAAAATAAATGTGACATTTTGCTGCTTCTTTAAAAGATGGTCGGTTTCATTTATTTTTTGAGATTCTTTAAATACATGAAAATAGTTTGCTCAAAGATGGCACAATGTGTGGAATGGCAATAAATTTCATTTATTGTCATTTTAATAACACGCAGTGTGTTTTGTAAATAGCTTCTGAAGGTTTTCATTGTTCCACAAGAGACAGAGAATTAGAAATGAAGCTTCTTTATATGCAAGAGTTTTTTGTTATTAGGTCAGTTCATTTGCTGTTAACGTTAGATAGTTTCAGGTTCTCTAGCATTGATGCTGCAGTTTTCTCTCATTTCGCATATACAGACTGCGTCCGTTTCTTAATAAAGATCACTTGGGATCACTCGAGCAATTTCAAGATTCAAGTGAAACATGAAGCTTCCAATATCATTTTCTTGTTGCCCATGGGCGCATATGGTATGAAATATCAACACAAAGGTTGTCAACTTTGGAAGTTGCTTGATACATGCCCACATTAATACTTCCATCTTCTGGTCAGAGTCGTAGGTTACATTTAATTGATAGTTCAGCACAATCTAATTTGCAACAAATAGATTCTCCATTATAGTTATGTCTAGCTTTCATATGGTTTGCTTAGAATATGGAACAGGAACCATATACGTACTTCATAACCTGAACATGTCATTAAATTTTTTGCTTGATTCATATGGTTAGAACATAGAAAAAGCTTAGTATGAGAAGTTTGCTCTGATTTCTTCTTTCTTCTCTGAGTAGTAAAACATATGAATGTCAAATTCTGTAGTGTTTTTCTTTGGGGAGAGATTTTACATATCTCCTCTGGGTGGGTTGGGAGTCTATAATCTATTGCTTCATTGATCCTTTTTATGGCAGGTTAACTTTGCATGTCCAATCTCAGGCTAAATATGGAGCCATCAACCAGGCTGCCTCAAAGTAACGATCACATCTTAAGGTTTTACATAAATACCAGTCCAATTATTAAATCTGGGTTTCTGTTCCGTGGCTACTGGGATTCATTTTCTTTGTTTTTCCATACTTGGGCGTAGATCAGTGGCTACTAGGATTGTGTTTATATAGAATCATCATTTTATCATCATCATGGCCTGAATTATAAATGTTTCTGTGCCCAATTGACCAAATCCAGATGAATGAGTGGACTCTTTATCGAATGTGTTTTATATCAGCAAATAATACCATTCTGTTTTGCGAGTTCAGATCAATGGATGATAGGGATCAGAGGCAAGTCTTGAAGGCGGTTTGGTCTGGGATATTCAATTGTCAATTATATTTGTTATTGATAGGGTTTACATACAGGTATGCATGAGACTTTATTGAGCCTTAAAGAAACGACGGGTCAATCTTGATAAGCAATCTGCTAGTGCTTCTAGACTTGCTATGGATCCTGCAATAAGATCAAGGGTTCTTCAAGGATGGTCTGAATCTACTAATAATATGGGTATAAAATTGTCTGCGAAATTGGGATAGTCAAAATTCTGAAACTGAGATGGTCAAAGTACTGAATTAGTCAAAGTTCTGAAATTTGGCTAACTTAAAACTAAATTAATTTATCATCATATCACACAACTTTTAAAAATAGCTAAAATGAGTACATAACTTTTTTAAAACTCTCCCAGACAACGAAATATGCATGGTCGTTAGCTAACGGTGGAGCACATGGCCAAGCAGCCGCCGTGGCCATTTAGCCGCGAAATTTGAATCCCAGACTTATTAAGAGCTACTTAACTGAAATATAATAATAATTAAATAATTAAAAAGAAGTTTCATCCCGTACGCATGCCCTTAACAATTTGTTTATCTTCTCTCATTGTTTACTGATCTTTTCAATCCCGAAAACCAGCAATGCATTCATTATGTTTTGCATTGAAATTTGAATGCCACAGTCAGTTTAAGTTTTGCAGATAAATTTGAAGTTCAGGGACTGATTTGCAATGAGGATAAGAATTGGAATTAGGATGAGCATAATTTTGAGAAATCAAAACATTTTTCTCTCCAAAATTAATCCCCGCTTTTACCGAATCTAACTACGCTGGGTCAACGGTTTAGCCGCGTTGGCGGTTCGAGGCCCAAGCCTTAGCCGCCGACTGGCGCGCCCCAGGCTTCTAATACCCCACCGCGTCCCGTTCCCATTCGCATACAATATCTGTTTCCCTCTCGGCTTTAAAAACCCCTCCGCACACCGACGCCCGCATTCGTCGACGGAGTGCCCGACCCTTCCTCCTGCCTCCTCGTAGGGTTTCCGTTCTCCCCGGAGGCAATGGAGGCGCCGCTGAGGCCGTTGCGACTTCGGTGCTCGGTCCAGAATTACGAATGGGGCCGACGCGGCGAGGAATCGACGGTGGCGCGTCTGTTCGAGCGGAATTCCGGCGCCCAGATCGATTTGGCTTGCCCTTACGCCGAGTTCTGGATGGGCACGCATGACTCGGGCCCGTCCTTCCTGATGCTTGCGGGTTCGGATTCAGGAGAAGTTGCACTTAAGAAGTGGATTCGGGAGAACCCTGGTGCTCTGGGAGATAAGGTCGTGGCGAAGTGGGGAACGGACCTGCCTTTCTTGTTCAAGGTTCTTCCTCTCCGCCGATAATTGGCATTTCTGCATCTTTCTATTTGATTGGGTTTTACATAGTTCGTTCCCGGTTTATTTGTTTGTGCTTCTCCAAAGTACTGTGCTGTTGAAGATTTACAGTTGGTTTGGAGCCAATTCCTGTCGAAATATTTCAATTCCTTGACATAAAAGGAATCTTAAGAATATTAATTCTAACTGTGTGGGAAGTTATGAATTGTAATCTCTCTTTTTTCTTATGCATGGTATCATAGGTTATGTTACAATTTAGTATTTGTTTAGTCCCAGGAATTCCTATGAATTTTGAAACCCAAATCCTGCTGTTTCTGATATCAAGATTTCAAGCCCAGATATAATCTTAAATCTCAATTTTTTTTTCTACTATGCCTAAAAATCTAGTAAAATATTAGAAATAGAGTTCTGATTTCATGAAACTAGATGTTTTTGGACTTTGGTAGTTGTAATACTATTGTGATGCTGAATTGTGCTTGTTATTGTATTTTTGGGTAGATATTGTCAGTGGCTAAAGCATTGTCCATACAAACACACCCAGATAAGGAGCTAGCGAGGATGCTTCATATGATGCATCCGAGTGTCTATAAGGATCCTAACCATAAGCCAGAGATGGCAATCGCTCTGACAGAGTTCAAAGCGCTATGTGGTTTTGTCAGCATGGAGGTACATTCAAGTATTCTTTCAGTTGTTAATCTGTAGATTGTCTTTTGTTTCTCATTCACATGTTCTCCATTTCTCTTCCAATTTTACATGGTTAGCTTTATCTGATTAAAAAAAAAAATCTTATATTTTAAAATGTACTTGTCATCTATGCTATTTCACTATAATACCTATGATTCACTTTTAAGAGAATGATGCAATAGATTGCTTTTGATTTTTGATTGCCTTGTAAAATGTAACAAAATTCTTTGTATTGTCGTAGGTACATCTGTGCTATTTCACTTTTATATGTATCATTCAGTTTTAAGATAATCATTCAATAGATTGATTTTGGTTCTTGATTGCTTTATAAAAAAGTAACAAAACCACTTGGTTGTCTTGTTACTGTGTAGGAACTCAAGGATGTACTTAGTGTGCCTGAAATCGCAGAGTTGGTTGGTAATGATGAAGCAAGCAAAATTATATGGACAAGAGAGCTAAACGGCTATATGAATGCAAAAGCTGTTATGCAATCTGCCTTCATTAAGCTTATATCAGCAAATAAAGATGCAATCTCAACACTGGTTTCTAAGCTAAAAAATCGTTTAGAAGCTGAAAATAAGGTAAACTAACCTATTTATGTCGAGTTTATTCTCATAAAAATTTTGAATTCAGAAGACAGTGAAATGTGTGCCATTTTGTTCTTTGGTCTAATAACTAAGGATGAAAAAAATACAATTAGACATGGTGTTGTCTTGTCCTTTGACCAGTAACATAAAACTCTAATGTCATTTACTTGAAGTAATCTGTGAAGTATTTCAGGCTAATGTCTAATTGTCTGATTAGAAGCATTAGAGAATGAAATTGATACTATACTATTAGATTTGAGAATCAGAACTTGCCACATGGGTTCAACTTACCTGGCTATTAAATTTTGATCTTATTTTTAGTTGTCTAAATACTTCAGTAAATATTTGATCATGCAGTTATCCTCTTATGCCATTTGAACATCTGAGTGTTATTGCTTATTGCTGAGTATGCCTTCTTGCACTTTCAATAGTTTTGATTTATCAGTTTGCTTGATACTATTTCTGTTAACAATGCAAAGGTGTATTATTTTCTCCTAAATTTTCTACAACTCTACTGAAATTTATTTAGGAATGAGTAGATGTTTCTTGATTATCATCATTAATATTTGAAGCTTCCTTTTCTTGTGAATTGTGTTGTATTAGTAGAAATACTTAACTAACACCTTTAAAGGAACATTATCTGAATTCAAATCTCAAATTTAAGCTCTCATATAAACAATAGTTAGAATGAGTGCAATACATTGGAAGGATGATCAAAAATGCCATTTGTTGCATATATATCTTTCCCAAACTTGTATCTTCTATGTTTGTCAGTCACTATTTCCAAGAAAAATTTATCTACCTTCGTTACCTTTCCCCCTTTTTTTATTGAAAATTCCTTGATATGCTCTGATGTCATTTATACAAGCTTTTGTTTACGTTTTTGTTTGGCATAGAGTTACTGGTTTTACCACATAAAAAATTCCGCACTGAATCATGTTACTTTGTCTTCAAGTTATGTTGTAACTGACTCCGAGTCCAGTTGGTATTTATGTTGATTTCTGGGGCTTGTTGGTTTGCATTGTGATGGAATCTTCTGAGAATAGCTAAATACTAAAGGATGTTCATCAAGTGAGAGGCATTTTTTGAGGAGGTTTCTAGGTCTTGTTTATAGCTGCTCTAGTGTTTTCCTTCTCATTTCTCACTAAGTAAATGCAAAGGCACTTGTTCTATCTGACTAAATCAAATTTAGGGGTTCTGCGATCATGAAGTCATTCAATAATAATATTTGGGATTCCTCCTGTTGAGTGAAAAAGAGAATAATATTTGGGATTCCTCCTGTTGAGTGAAAAAGAGTCGGTAATCTCATTGCTTATAGAGATTGCTTCTTCTCTACAATATCATATTGTTAGTAGTTGTTGATGCCTCAATGGGGGATGAACCGGAGCATGATTACGGAGCAGGACTAATTCCTAGTGCATACTCGAGTTCAATGTAGTCAACACAAACATATCTAAGATTTGTGGAAGACACCCTTCATCACATATTATAATTTATAACTAATTCCAAGGCTATGTCAAAACCTCATGAACGTCAGTCATAATTGTTTTAGTCATAATTGTTTTAGTTGCGGAAAACATCCATGTACACAACCAACTCTAGTGCAATGGCCAATTTGTATTTCTATGCTGGTTTAGCATGCCATGCAAATATTCCATCCTTCTTTTATTGTTCATTTTTCTGATAGTTTATTTTACTGCATTTAGACTAGGAGATTATCAGAGAAAGAACAACTGGCAATACTTCTGGAGAAGCAATATCAAGCTGATGTTGGTGTTCTGGCATCCTTTTTCTTCAATTACGTGAAGCTTAGCCCGGGTGAAGCACTGTATATTGGCCCAAATGAACCCCATGCCTATATATCTGGTGAATGCATTGAATGTATGGCTGCATCAGACAATGTTGTGCGGGCAGGACTGACACCCAAGTACATAGATATACAAACACTTTGTTCAATGCTCACTTACAAACAGGTGTGTTAATTTCTAGTAGTTGACATCTAGTTATTGATTCATAACATTCTGGTAACATATAGATGTTTCCTTAGTGCTTCCTCTCAGAAAAATATGTTTCAACCAATGATTTTGGCAATGTATTATGGCTAACAATAATCTTTAAGCATAACTAGGAGAAGAATGACCTTGCTTTTCCAATTATTAATTGTTAGTAACTATTGATAATGATTCAAGTAGTTTGCATTGATATTCGTAACCATTTTTAGAATAGCACAGGTGGATCTGTTTAAGTATGAGGCTAAACTTTCACTGTAAATATACTAAACGTTCCTTATGTAATGATGCATGACAAACCCAACCTGTTCTGTTTCTAGATACCAGTTGGAAGAATCAACATAATAATAGATTTCTATTGAATGCCATTAATGTTATAATTTTGGAGTAAATTTGAGGAAACACGTGCATGCTGTTAGCTGTCTGAGCCGCTAATTTTGGTGGTGAGTGATGCTCATCTTCTCCAGTGTTTTTTTGACCTGCACTGAACCAGTCTCTTCAACCAATAATCTGAGGCCAAACAGGCGCAGTTCAATTAGTGGAGGGCGACCTACTGGACCTGATTTTTGACCCATACAATCCTAAAAACCGGGTACTAGCATGGTCTCCAGTTCCTTGCTCATTCTGGTTTTGAAAACACTGGTTCTCTCATCGGTGGTGAATATGGCCAATCAGCCTGGAATGTACTAGGGTTGTATTTTGACTAATAAATTTAGAAAATCTCATGATTGAATAACACTAAGGATGGGGCAAGTTTCCTCTTCTCCCTAAATATTGTTTGAACTATCATCTAACATGTGTCAACTTGTACAGGGTTTTCCTGAAATCCTTCGAGGGATTTCATTAAACCCGTATGTTACACGGTATGCACCACCTTTCGACGAGTTTGAAGTCGATCGTTGCATTCTTCCATCAAAAGAGTCCGTTCTTTTTTCTCCAGTACCAGGACCATCAATTTTTATCATCGTTGCTGGAGAAGGCCAATTGCAGATGGGTTCTGTAATTGAGGAACAAGTCAAGGAGGGAGATGTGTATTTTGTGCCTGCTCACAGTCAGATTAGTTTTAGTGCTTCCGCTGACAAGCCTATTCATCTGTATCGTTCAGGAGTGAACAGCAGGATTTTTGGTTAGTGCATTCGTAATTCTTTTGCTGCAAGACTAAAAGTTATGAGATCCGTTTCTATTTCAGTAAATATATAGATGTATAAATTTCAATCGATGTATGGCAGACAATAAAGAAATTGGTAGTTGCAGAACTTGCGTTTTATTTTTTTCAATATATTTGGAATTACCTAGCACTGAAAAAAGGTCGGCACTTTCTATTACTCGTATTACTTTTGTTGTAATTCGTCCCAATGATTATTTGTTCTGCCTCGCATTGCTAAAGTAAAGGTGTGCCCGTCCAAGCTACCTTAAGCACAGACCCAAATTTGAGTCTTTATTAGGAAATTGACCTTTTATTTTATTTTTGACCCCTTCAAAACTTGATAGCATAAATGAAGTCGAACTGTATTTTCTTTACTCTTCCAAATTTCATACTTCAGAAATTAACACAAGCAAAAAGGAAGAAGACGAGTAGCATGACCAATTTAGAAGGTTGCAGAAAGTAAACCTACCTCTGCAGCTCATTGAATGTGCTTATTCATTCCAACTTCCTGACTCAGAGTAACTTCTTCAACTTTACACCTTAAATAAATCTCACAATCATCGTCTCCCTTACCCAACCAAGTAGGCACTGACAAGGAATTCTACTAGTGGAAGCAATTCTTTCAGTTTGTGATGATCTCAACTTTCTTTATGAAAGGTAATGAAAAGTCTTCCATTTTTCAAGTTGAACTAACAAAAGCCTCTACTAGTTTTTATTTTTTCCCCAGCATAATGGCTAACATGTCCTGAAACAGTGCAACAGGTGTGCGAGTCTTATCACCAAGACTTTTGGAAGAAGATCTTCAACATACAGACTGACATTTTTCACTTGCTATCATCATGAAAAGAAAGCCTACGAGAGGCATGACTTTGAATCCGTTGTTCGTGTTAGATGTCTTGAATGAGATGTTTTGTCTTTTACCTTTAGTTAGTGGTCAATTTGGTGACCCTGGAAAATACTTCAATCAGTTGCTTCCTAATTCTCAAAAACTAAGTTGACTTGGTAACAAGAGCACAAGACCACCCCGAAAGAAATCAGATACAAACACGCATTTAGATATGCCTTTCTACTCGTTTATATTCCAAGAAAAATCCATAGATATACTGAATCATGAAAAATTCAAAAAATAAAAATACTATTAACCGTGAAGCTCCAAATATTTTTTGAACCTAGACAAGTTTTTAAAATATTTAAATAATGTATCCTAATTTTAAATTATTAAATTATATATTTAATTTAATTTTTATCTTTATTATTATTTTCAATCAACTGCTATAGTATAGTAGTCGATTGTTATTTTTTTTTAAAAAATAATCGATTCGTGTTTAAAAAACATTGTTCTTAATATAATAGATCTAATGGATGTTTGAGGGCATGTACATAATTAAAAGAAATGGACGAATACATATGAGTCTGAACTTTTTATGTTAATCAGTCGATTTTGACCGAAATCGATTGATGAATATAGAGAACTCGAAATGACATAAAACAAGATGTTATGTGTTCATCTAATTCTCTTGATTATGTATATGTTCTCAAATATTAATTTGATCTACTATATTGAGAGCAGTGATTTTTTGAATACGAATATATCCGAAAAATTTAATTCGTGTTCAAAAATTTATTGCTCTCAATATATTGATTCAAATTGATATTTGACGGTATAAATATAATTGGAAGAACTAGACGAACTCATGAAACTTAGTTTTACATCATTCCGAACTCTTTAAGTCTATCAATCGATTTTAGTCGAATGAATCTAAAAAGTTTTGGTCAAAATCGGTTGATAGACCTAGAGAGCTCGGAATGACGTGAAACTAGGTCCTATGAGTTCATCTAGTTCTTTTGATTACATCCATACCCTTAAATATCAATTTGACCCAATTAAGTGTAATAAAATTTTAAATATGAATTAAGTTTTCTGAATATATTCATATTCAACAAATTACTATTCTCAATGTAATGATTTTAATATATTGATTTGGGTCAAAATTGATTTGATGAATTCAGAGAGCTTGGATTGATATAAAATTAAATTTATATATTCGATTTAGTTTTCTTGGTTATATACTTACTCTCAAACATTAATTTATTAATTTAATCTGTTATATTAAGAATAATAATTTTTTAACACGAATTAATTATTTTTTTATAAAAAAATTAATCGATTATTATAATAATAATCGATTGTTACTTTCTCATCTAAACTACTATACTGTAGACAATAATAGTAAAAATAAATTAGATATATAACTTAATAATTTTAAAATTAAAATATATAATTTAAGTATTTATTTGATAACAAGCCGAATATATTTTAGACAAACTTCACTTTTCCTCCGGAGCAATAATAAAATGTTTTCTCTTCTCCAATGACTACTAAAACGACTGCTCCTCGAAAGGATAAAACCTATCCTCCACCAATCAGTGGGACACGAAAGCCTATGAGAT
>JBBUKS010000060.1:1303483-1319183 GCA_038050645.1 Hedychium gardnerianum | reverse complement strand
TGAACAACGCCGTTTCCGTTTCACACGATCAAGTACTATCTCTCCCAATCTTACTCGCTGATAATAATCAAATAGCCACTCGAACTGAGTTTTATAACAGAATTGCCACTGGCCGGTTGGTTCGTGGTGCAGGCTAATTATTAATTATGAGATTCCAAATTAGTGGGCCCTCTGAAAATTAATACAATTCAGCCAGGAAGTTTAATTCGATTCCTCCCTCCCTAATATGTGAGGATGTTTTGAACATATACATATATTGTCACTAAATTTATGAAGTGCAAAAGTAAAAAACGCTTTTTTCGAATCAAGACATTTTATTTATATTTATTATTATTATTTTTTAGGCTCTACTTCTCATCAGTCATCATTATATAATTATCTAACTGTCATTCCATCAAAATAATCGCCTTAACTAATGTATAAAATATTATTATCATAAAATTTTATTTTCCTTCATATATTAATTATTTTTTATATTAATAATTATTTATAATTTATCTTTCTTCACTTAATTTGAGATGGACTATGAAAAATGTTTGAGATGAATGTTATTATCCTTTACCACCGTAATAATCTCACGGTCTTTTATTATAATATCACTTTTATTATTTTATTATTTATGTTTTTTATCTAAATTTTAAATTGAGGACACGTTGTCATAGCCAAAATTTCATCGTTACTATAATATATATATTTAATATGTTTAAAAATATTTATATTATAATAATTATGAAATTATAATTGTTATAATGCGAATTCGACCTACTCACATTATAGTAAGTATGATTTTATAATTATTATAATATAAATTCAATTTACTTATTTATTATTCATGTTTTAATCGTTATAAAATTAGAATTGTTATAATATATGTAACAATTATAATTTTATAATTGTTATAATGTGTTTTTGATTTATGATTTACGTGAGAAATATAGGTTGAATGTAATAATGAGAATAGTGTATTGAAATTGAATAATTATATATGAGTTGATGGTGGAATGACATATATTTTGATGATTTAAAAAACATTCGTGATCTTTGGATTTTTATCCATTTATAAAATATATTTATTTTAAATTTAGTGTCATTTTGTTGGGAATATAGACCTTACTTTTATAAATAATAAATTTATTAGTTTTAGAGGATTTTATTTTTTATTAGTGATTGTCGCTTCAGTGATTCCTCTAATATAATTTTATATATTTTTTTTAAAAAATAAATTATAAAATTTTTTATTCAATAATAATAATTTATACCAGAGGGGAAGATGAAACAACTAATGAAATATTTCATACTAACTAAAAATTGAGCCTGAATTTATTCAGGATAATTTTCTTATATGAATCATGACATATTTTTTATTGATATTATATGTAATATTGGACATCAATTTCAGAGTAAATTATTGAGGGTCATAATATAATCTGCGACTTATGGGAAATCAACAGTGATCTATCACATGTAATAGTAGTTGGTGTTGACAAAACACCGACCTTATCCATTATTTTTTTGTAATATTTTTTAATTATAAAATATTAGAGGAATCTCATATAATTCTATGATATAATAATTTAGGAGTAGATAAGAGGAATCGAATAAAAGTAACTATTTTTAATAGTAGGCTATGATAATTGACACATAAAATTTACAAATGACATTATTTTATGAGTAGGGTTAGATAAATAGAATAATGTGTTATTAGATGGAAAGATGGGCTTACTTTCGGTGTTCCTTGAATTTAATATGTTGGAAGCTTTGTTTTTTTTGGCACATGCATCTAAATTATATTAGTAGTAAACTTATTTTACATAAGATTTATATGCTTAAAGATTTAAAGATGAGTGCTTTCTTTAGAATTATACACTCAACAAAATTAAATAAGTTTAATAGTTTGAATTCTTTTTTGAAAAACATTCATATGGGTGATATTAATGTGGGGCAATTAAAACCTCGCTATCGATGGAATAATGTTTGCCCTCAACATGATGTAAAAAATAAGATGAATAACCTAAATAATGAGAGTTTGATTTTTATATTGGGCATTTTCAAATACCTATGATACTCTAACTATTATAGGGTTTTGATAGCCTACACATCTTATCCTGCACAATCATGTTTACCTGCTGAGGTGGCATAATCCTGATCATTGATCATATTACACATTTTTTGATCAATGATGTGTAGGTGGCCACTTAAGCAGGTGTCCATGGTTGTGTAGGATAAGATGTGCAGGCTAACAGAACTCTCTATATATATATGTTAAGCACCACACTAGAAAATCCTTAAGGCACCTTGTCATATCATTCAACCTATGGTCTTGAGTGACATTAACCCTAATGTTGGGCTAGGGCATGTGACGAAACTAGACTGTATGACCAACGGTGGAGTAAGAAGATTTATAACCCCCGGTATGATTAGGAAAAAAACCCTTCATATTATTTCCTCTTTTTTCTACTCGGGCTATCTTCCTTTCTTTCTCACGTATTTTTTCTTTTTTCCATAGAAAATTCGACAGCTTTTTGTTGTCGGTGTCGGGCCCTCGGGCTAAAGCCTGGGTAGGCCATAAGGTGGCTCCACCCTTGAGTGTGACATGGACTTCAAGGCTTATAAATATGATCCAAAGATAAGAAAATAGTTTTTTTATATATTAGATATCTAGATTTTATAATCCGATTAATTCACCGTCCGACTCCACATTCGGCACACTAAGTAAATCTAGGAGGTGTGATAACTGTTGACATGACACTTAGGGCTTGAAATGTACATAGGGATTAAACCTTCGTTGCTTTAGAAATATATCAAATCTCTTGCCACCGCACCATGACTTGATTTTTTTTTCTTTCCTTATTGTTTTAACTCCTATAGATATTACAGGAGAGAAAATTAGATGAAAAGAGTAAAGCTCCACCATCTTGCACCTCATTCATCACCACTTTTACCATCCATCTTAAAATGCACCAAGGATAACTTGCAAAGACGGATCCTCCAACTCTAATTTTTAGGACTGTCTTGGCTTGCAGTCTCAATTTTTTTATTACCTATATAAGTTTTTTTATTTAATCCACTAACACTTACTCTTTCCACGTCCAAAGTCCAGTCCACTTCATTAAATTCAAACCCCATCCTCCAACTCTAAGTTTTGAATCCGCCGCTAATAACATTGAATCTCCTTTGGCTATTGATGTAGGAGCAATAGGAAAGCTCACGTGGCAGAAGTCCATCTTTAGCTCAGTCAGAAGTCAAGACGAGGTGACAGTCTTAGTCAATGCCCCCCGATCGGGTTGCATATCCTAGCCAGTCAGCCTCTCGACCCCAAGTATGCTTATTCTCTACGGTCGGTCCTCCGACCCCAAGTATGCTTACTCTTTCCGGACAACCTCCTGACCCTAAGTATGCTTATTCTCTTCGGTCGGCCTCCCGATCTCAAGTATGTTTACTCTCTCCGGTCGGCATTTCGACCACAAGTATACTTACTATCTTCTGTTGGCCTCTCGATCCTACGACTTCTCCGTACTTATGCTCTCCTGTCAGCTTGCGACCCTAGCATGCCTATGCTCTCCGGTCGGCCCTTCGATCTTCATTGGTCACCTCGACACCAGTTACGCGGGTAGCATGTGGGTAGTCAAGACACGTTGAGACGCCTGGATGGTTCAAGGTGATATCATACCTTCGTTTAATACACAATGTAGACGATGTGATAGTATGATACAACAGAGATGTAGGATCGCGTGGATCGGTTAGAGGGGATGAATAACTTGCAAGTAAAATTAAGAACTTTCTCTTGCTACTTGAACTTAGCAAGGACATACATTAATTAAGAATAATAAAATGCATAGAAATAAAAGAAACTCAGAACTTTTACTTGGTTATAACTTGGGTGATTGTTAATCCAAGATAATAGAAAAAGTGCACTAAATCTAACTCCTTCGAGCAATCGTCGGAGGTGGAGTAGCCCCATATAGTCGTTAATAAGCATAGAAATAAAAGTACAGAGTTGAAAATCGAATATAGAATGTATTATTTTCAACTAAGAGGACGAAGCCTCTATTTATAGCAAACTAGTTGATTTGATCTTTTGCTGATGTGACATTTATGGAGGCGCCTTCATTACTTGAGGGCGCTTTTATCAGCGTTGTCGTCATCCTTAGCAACGGGCATCTACTGACGTGGCAGTCAAGGGGCCACTTCCATTGCTTGAGGGTGCCTCCATCGTCGTTGATGTGAACTCAGTGTCTATCCGTTGTAATGTCTCTCTGTCTGCATGGGGGTGCCTCCATTGAGTTGAGGTGCCTCAGATATTGTTTATCCGAGACACCTCCAAGCAACAGAGGCACCTCAGGGTTTTTTTTTCATCAGGGCACCTCCATTCAATGGATAGCGCCTCAAATGGTCAACTTCTGAGCTCCGCTCACCTTTGGTGATGATCCAACCATCTAAAGTTGAACTCACCTGAACTCAACTCGGGCCTTCTCCTCGAGCAGACTTTCTTCTAGCTTCTCGTCCCTCGGATACGCCGCGCGTGTCTTTCTCGCTCTATCGGTGTACTCTTCCGTAGCTCCTCGTCCCTCGGATGCACCGACCCTGTCGACTCATTTCCCATGTCATCCTTCTCGTTCGCTGTCAGAGATACGGTAATGATACGTGGATTAGACAGATTGTATACTGACATGCCACTCAATTAATGAATAGAGAATATCTTTAGAGATAGGTTATAAAAGAGCTTGGGTATACAAGTAAAGATACGTTTTTGAATCTTCATACATTCTCCACATTACTGTTCATTTTCTCTCTACCTTCACGGGCTAACTTGATCGTAAGTCGGGGAACCCCTAACGTCATTCTAACTTTCTTCCTTCTTGTCCCTCCCATTTCCGTTTCAGGTCTTTGGAGGTCCCCTTTCCCGAGATGTTCGACATTCGTTCAGCCTAGACCCACATTTTTGGATGACTTACTCTCCGACGTTCTTAGACATGAACAACTACAGTGCATCTTTGCTACCATGGAATCCACCTTGGCCACTCACTTTTATATTCACATCAATCGTGTTAATTCTATGATTTCCTAAAAAAAAAAATCCTACCAAAAGGTATGCTGTCACTATCAGTTCAAAAAGCTTACTCATCTATTAAAATTAACCATGACAAATTAGTATATTAGGTAGAGGTTGAGGAGACATGTTGTTGCATAAAGACAACAAGTGTTTGCGTTTAAGATTGCTTAGATCCCTAAACCCGCAACAGACATATGTAATATGTTTGATGAGAGACAAGATATAGTCTCCCTACTCCAATCTAGATGGTTGTTTGTGATCTAAGCCACCCTAAATAAGACAATAATCATTGACAAAGAGACATGAGATTATATGAACTCTTAGCTTTAGTTCTTGATCATCATGGTAAGGAAGGGGATCCTAAACCATGATGACATCCTAAACAACTCATCGAGCTATGAGTTAGAAAGATGAGAATTCCAAATAAGATGACTTTGTAAGAGTTATTATTGGGTTCGAGATATTGAGGGAGATGACGGTAAGAAACGTTATATTATGGAATTGAAGAAAAATTGACCAGGGTATTGGGATGCTTAAGCTAAAGGCCCCATCAAAAGAGAAATCCTATAAGTCTAGGGTTGAGAGATTCTTGTGTGTGCTTCTAACACAAGACTTTAGTGAATCTCTCCTAATTAGAAAATAAATGGTACCTCAACTCATGGATGTTATCTCAAATCGAAAGGAGCTTAGATTAATGGGGATTTTGAGTTTCCGATTGCCTAGTTACTTTATTTTAGTAATCTCTAACTTTGATAGATTGTTAAATATCATAAGGGAAAGAATGTTGATAAATAATACTTCATTTATGGTTGGGTTTAACTACATAATTTTGATACGTTGACAATATGATTTAACTATTTCCTACGTTTTTGACATGTGCATCAATTATACAAAGATTCGGATGGTCCACATTGAGTTCATAGAACTTATTGATTCGATAACATTGAGTTGTGAACTTAGTAGATCAACATGGAGCAAGCTCCGGGAGTTTAGTGTGCTTAATGGCTCCAAGACCTCAATTGAGGTGTGATGGAGAGCTTTAGAGGAGAATCAAGGGCATGAAACATTGGTTGAATAACATAGAGTAAGCTCGGGGAGGTTTATGCACTCGATGGCTCAAGGAGTTGAAGGCCCGATCGATGACATAGAACACCAATGGAGTGATAGAGTGATGGCTCATTGACTTGGATCAAGGGAGTTAAACACTTTGAAGCATGAAAGTTGTGTAAAGTTATTAAGTGAATGTAATCTTTGACATTTTTGTTTTAGTAGCATTTATATAATATTACACAGTTTGCTAGGTAAGAGTAGACTATCTAAGGCTAGGTCACAATTCATATCTTATCTATCAGCCATCTTGATCTTCAACCTTTGTGTAGGATTATAAATTTTTGAGAGTCAAGTAAAGAGGGACATCCTAAGGTTCTAATCTGCTAGAGGATGAATCCAAATGAACTGAGTAGATTTGAATGTGAATTCTAAAATCTTTGTAAATGCTTATAGTTGGAAATTAAATCGTGGATGTCTAAATGATAATTTAACGTTTTTCTATTGTATCATAGTCCCGAGAACTATGTAATGTGTTTAAAAAAAATGATGAATTAGGTAACATCAAATCTAGGATGATCAATTTAACTTTATAAAAAAATTTCACTGATCGTCAGGATAAATCAGAAAGTATTCCCGATGAATGGTCAAGAAGCCCAACATCCCATAGTTACGTGATTTATTTGAAAAAAAAATTTCTTTAAATATATCATAATTCAAAATTGAATCATAAATATTTGAATGATAATTTAATAATTTTTTTATTACATCGTAATTTTGAAATTTTGGAGGCTTATGCAATGTGCTAAAAAAAAATGATTAATCAGGTCGGGTAACGTCGGACCTGGGGTGATCGGCCCGATCCCATCGGTCATCAGAGTAAATCGGGAAGTGCTAATGAAGGTCCATCCAAATGACCAATATTCTTAGATCCATTTTTTATTAGAAGAAAAATTCTCTATAATATATTATAATTAAAATCTTAAAATTTTTTATTATTCATTAAAAATTTTAATCATCGCATGATTGTTCAAAAAATCTATTGATGGAAGATGCAATATGCCAAGCACATTGATGTACCGAATAATGCTCATTCACACCGGTGGACCTGCTGATTTGAAGCCAGATGCTCACAGGAAAACCTAAAACCAAGATGGTTACCAATCGATGCGGTGTGTAAATTAAATGATGAGCAAATGCGAGTACAGTGCGAGCACTCATGCGAGCACAGTGCGTAGATAAAACGTTCGTTCCCAGTATTTTCATCAATCCGTCCCAAAATCAACACGGAGGAGATAAATCACAGAACTAGTCTAGTCAGTCCGAACAGTAACTAGTGCATAAGGAAGGCAGGAACCTGATTACTAGTCAGGATTTGATCCCTAGACCTCATGATGATAACACTTCATACACTAACTATCAGTTCATCCCGTAAAAACTCACATTGCGCGCACTCACGATTCTGCATTTCGAATCAATTCCGACCAACAGCAACCAGCGCAGTGTCTGGGATCGGAAGAATCAACATTAATGATCGCTACCCGCGGATGGTCAATTATTGGCAATGTTTTTTTGTTTTTTTTGTTTTGGCTTAGATCGAAGATGCTATCTTAAATACTAATTATATCCTATATATTCCTAAATTATATCGTAAGAATTATGAAATCGTATTAATAGATGCTATTAAATTATATTATAGATTTATCAAATAGTTATTAGATAGCAAAATCTAATAACTATTTGATGTACCGAATATTGCAAATGACCGACGCAACTAAATATCAGAAAAATAAAATAAATTTGGACGAACTCAAAACTGCTCTCAGTACTTATAAAAAAACTTCATTTTGGTTAAATTAGAATGAATCTTCTAGCAAAAAATTAATTCCAACGAGATTAGTAGATAGCAAAATCTTCCAATCAAGTTTTCTTTTAGATGTCCAGCATTTCAACTTCAAGAGACATTTGTTCAGAAAGTTGCAGTGGATGATGATCAGGAAAGATATCCATTGCATGATTCGAGTTCACCTAAACAAAACTTCATAAAAGTCTGATCTTTTGAGTTCTTCTAAACGCAGAAAAACGTTGTGAAAGATCATTTGTGATGATTCCATGATGCAAATCTTGACACTATTTTTAGTATCTTTTAGTATTTGATCAATAATAAAAGAGTTAAAATAATAACAAGATACAAAATTTTTCCATGGGTTAAAAGAAGAATTAAAATGTAGCAATCCAACCTGCATTTGAACTTTAGAAATTTAAAAGACTTCATTCCCCATAATCAGGCCATCTAAATGGCGCGACAAATTGTTAACAACGACAACAATAAGTTCTTGAAATATTAGGCTTCCAGCAACTTTTTCATTGAAAATCATTTTTTTCACCATGAAGAGCATGCAAATTGAGCAAAGAGCAAAAAATGTTACAATAGAACAAGAACTATAGTTGACATAAGAATCAAAAGAAATGATGCATATAGTTATTAGATAACACAAGAGCATATTACATATTGTTTTATTCAAGAAAAATAGTAGGTTCTAAAATAAATTTCTTATGAAGAGCAACTCAGTTCGACTTTGAATGCCACAACCACCATTGTCAGACAGCTTAATGAAGCTCATCATGAAAAGTAACAGCGCCACAGATGTAGCGGGTCATTCATCCTTCAGCAGCACTAGAAACACCGATATCCACACGGAGATGAAGTGTCTTTAAGAACATAAGGAAAATGACACAAAGCTCTGAAAGAAAATTAATTAATTTTTTAATCTGGTACAAAAGGACTATGCTTCATTGATACATCAATGTAGTTGCACACATACATTAGGCTGGGAAAAAAAGGAACTGCATGAACACGAAAATCCCAGTATTTTTTGCCTAGTAGTGAGCATGCTCATTTAGATGCCTATGATGATATCTCTGACCTCGTTTCCGCATGAAGTTAACCTTTCAGTTTTCCATAATCCAGCATATCAAATTAACAGATGAGCAACAGCACCAATAAGAGTGTCTAATAGTTCCAGTAAGAATAATTTTTCGACCAAATGCTGAAATTTTCTACGTAGCCTCTGGTTCGACACACATCATTGTCGGTTCCTCTTACTTACCTTCAGCCATCTTTTTCCGTATCTCATGCGATGTATTGAAGATGCCAAGTGTTGGTTTGTTGCAGACGAAACACTTCTTATTCTTTGCATGATGCTGTCCAAAAAAAAAACCAATTGTAAATATAATGAATACAAATTAAGGTGTCAGAATGAAGTTGAAAAGAATAAAACTAACCGTAAGGACATCCTAACTTAACAACAAAATTTCTACAGCTTAAGCACCAATAGCTAGTACAATTACACATCTTAACCCAGTGAGTCCCATTCCAGTACATATTGACACTGTTAATGATTCTATAGTAGTAAAAGGTCCGGTCACATTCATAGCTTCAGTTTGATATGGGAAAAACAAATTCCAAATCATTTGAATGCGCTAAATCTTGAGAATGCTGAAAAGAGAGTCTTGTGTTAGTGTAAGAACAAAGATAACTTAGTGAATCAAAGATATGGGAACAAACTTATACTGAAAGCTTTCAAATCCCTTGAGATCTAACATACTACTTTTTTTTTTTAATAATCTAGGTGTCGGGTTTTTGCCCGACTTATTCTTTTCAGTTCCTGGAAGTAGACGGCTTAGGGATGACAATGAGTTGGGTTTGGGTCGGATTCCATATCCTCCGTCTCCTTCCCCATTTATTATATCCATCCTTATCTCCATCCCCATCCCCATCGGGTATTCAACTTTCATTCTCATCCCCGTACAAGTGTTGTAAATGACGGTAGGCGGTGGTGGGGCGGTCAGTGACCGCCTACCGCCCACCGCCTCGACAGGCTAGACAGTGCCTAGGTAGTTGAATTTTTTTAACTATTTTTTATACATAATATTATAAAAAGTCATCATTCTTTATATAATATATGTAATTAAATGATGTTTATGCATAAATAAGTTTCATACAATATAATTTATATAAGGTACAAACAAATATATAAATGGCGGCGGCGGTTCTAGGCAGAAGGAGGTGGGTTGTGGGTGACTTAATGGATTGGTGGAGTTATTTATGTTTTGGAAGGGAGAGAAAGTGTATTAATATATCTAGGATTTTTAAATTTTGTTGACTTTGACCGCCTCACCCACTGCTTCGCGCGCTGCCTCAACTACCTCACCAGCCTCGCTTCATCTTTGACCGCATAAGGCAAAGGCGGTGCGATTGATGCCAGCCTCTCTCGGCCGTCGCCGCGGCTGCCATTTAGAACACTGCCCCATACCCATGGGGGATCGGATATCCATCCTCATACCCATACCCAACCCATACCCATGATCAGATATCCTTTATACTAATAATTTTCTTCATTCCATCCAATTACCATCATTCAACAAAAACATATTAGAATTAACATCATATCCATATATATATATATATATATATATATAATCGAGTATTCGGGTCAGGTATGGGTAGGATTCTACTAGACCCACCTCCATACCCAATTACCCGAATACCTGATTATCCGATTATTTAATCGGGTCCAAAAAAATTCTCTATATCCTTCTCCATTCGGGTCGGATATTGAATCCACCATCGGGTTCGGAAGAAATTGCCATCCATGACCTTCTCCTTGGTTCGCCTGCTAGGTAAATCAAAAGCACAACTTATACACACTCAAAAACTGACCTCCAAAATATACCATGGTCCCTTATTGTTCCTTTGAGTGCTTTACCACTTGCACTGCACCCGTGGGGGCTCCAACATGCGAACTTTTGCTAATACATAAACCGGTCAACTTTGATGGGTCAAATATAAAGTAATAAAGAGATTGTTATCGAGATATGAAACAAACATGCATTATGTTGTCACTACTAAGCTTGGATGTCAAATACAAAGTAAAGTGGTATGTAAACAATTTAACTTTATAGCATGATCTTTAGGTTTGCTTTTAATAAATCCAGCCACCATAAATGTGTAACTTACACTGGAATTACCTTACAAGAACGATATGGTTATTTATGATAAATTAAAACGCATGAATTTTGTATAGCAACTATCCTTTCTAATTATGTAAGTGTTTTACTTAGTAGCAGAAGAAAATTTGATGACGCATAACTGGTTAGAATACATGAGAACTTCCATGCTGCCATCTTCACACAATAAACCCAGCTAACAAACACATTATGCAGATTAAAGCTCAAACCCTTAGCATAATGCCTTGAAAAATTAAATTGAACAATGCAAGCGAGTAGCATACAAGCTCAAGGAAATCATTATCAGGACAATCATATGCCAACAGATGCAACATAAACATCCCATACCTTTAGAGCACAATGTTCGCAGAAGTAGTGTTTGCACTTGGTCACTACCGGATCCTCGAAAGGTTGTCTGCATATAAGACAGGCAAAAGGAAGAGAATCTTCATCGTCCTCGTCATCATCATCATTGCCATCCTCATGATCAGCCTCATCGTCGTCTCCTCTACTGCTTCCTGCGAGTCTCTTTTTCCTTGCCTTCTCAGCCTCATCCCACTCCTTCTCCAGTTGCCACCCTGATTTATAATCCCCTCGATCGTGCATAAACTTACAGGAATCACCATACCCACAATACCCAGTCTCCTTATAGTCCTTACAGATGTCCGGCTGGTAATCAAACCTAGCCGACAGCCGGATGTGTGCGGATGCCCTCAGTGGCCCATGGGCACCGCCCGCCTTCTCACCTGCCACTGTCTGTTCTCTCCTGAACCCTGCTTTGTAATCGGTGTACCCGTGGATCCCCTTGTATACCTTTTCATCGCCCCCTCCGCCAGGCTTGGACTTGCCTTTGAGAGCCTCCTCCGCCCTCTTCAGCACCCGCTCGCGGATGGCGCGGGCGTCCTTGGAGAACTCTGTCTCCGTCTCGAGCGATGCTGTGGCGCGGCTGTCGTTCTGGACCTGGATCTCCTTGGACGAATCGAACTGGAACAGGGCGCCGGCTTGGATCCCGCTTGCGTCCTTGTCAGGGTCATCAGTAGTAGTGCCGTACTCATCGGAGAATTTGGAAGAGGGCTTGGAGGAGGACGAAGAGAAGGAAAGTTTGTTGTCGGCGGACTTCTTAGCTTTTAGAGTAACGGGACCGGAGGACGGAGCATCGTCGCCGGAGGCTTTTTCTTCGTCGGAGTCGGCTTTTCGCTTGCGGATGTTCTTATTCTTTGTGGGCTTGCGGAAGAAATTGCAGACATCGCTAGATTCCGCCATGGATTGAGGTGGAAAATTGGTGTTTTCTTGGATTAGGGAAGGAATCGACGAGACGAAGAGTTAGGGTTCTTCAGGACCGTATTTACCTGTATCCGGTGTGGGTTCCATAATCAGTCATCTAATCTCCAATAAAAAGACAGGTGGTAGTTTGGGTGTCACGTTAGGTTCAGAGAAAAAAAAATGATAATATAAATTATTAATTTTTGCAAATATAAATCAAAAAACCTTTATTTAAATCTGCATGCAAATTTCTTTTCCAGTGAATATAAAAATAATACAAATGTCTTTGAATATATCTACTACAATAATGATAGGGCTGGATTTTAAAAATATAATAAAATTTAAAGTTTAGACAATAATATATATATATTATTATAAACGAGAGGTTATAAATTTTTATCGTCATTTTATATTTTTATAAAGTTTAGACAATAATATATATATATTTTAAAAATCAAAATTAAATTTTAATTAATTAAATTTATTTTAATTGAAAATATTACTAGATATTTTGGTAGTTATTCATACAAGAAAATGAATGCACTAGTAATTATGATAAGGAATTTTCTCTTTTCATTTTGTTTTAAAAAACTCTTATTTAGGATTATTTTATTTTTTATTATTTTTTTTTTATAATCCAGATTTTTCATTTTTTTTTCAAATTAATTAATCTGGAACGTGGCTGTCTTGGTAAAAAAGTTTTTCATTGTCCATAAAATTCTACTTTAATATATAGATGGACATCTCTTGTCTCATATATAATCAATTTACGATCTTTCTCCATAATTCTGTAATAGGTAGAATCTAAAGAATATATGCTCTTGTGTCTTTAGCATCTGTTTACAAAAAGTACACTATCGATCATCTAGATAATCTTGCCTGTTTATAGTTGGAAGACGTCTTTGTGCCAACATTCAAAGTGTAACTGCATGACTGGACTGAATATAGAGTTTCCACACTATTTGCACCCAGGGTTTCTTAGGACCAGCTTGTCTGAAAAAGTCATAGGCCTTAACCACTCCACCATCTTATTCAAATCAATCCACCATCCTCTAAATAGAATCCATCAACGACCCAGCAGCCGAAAGGATGAGATCTCAGATTTGTAGTAGCCGCTTGATTAGCAGGGAATTCGATTGCACCGCCTCCCAAGTCCACACATCCGCTCTCCTTAAGTAGGTATGATGGACCCCCTTGATCCAAAGGGCATCCTCCTTGGCTTGTATCCGCCAAAACACCTTAGCCAAAAGGGCAAGAATCCAAGTTGGTAAGTCGCGGAATCTCAATCCACTCTTATCTTTAGGTCTGCACATATCCGCCCTATTGGTGCAATCGTCCTTGGGTCAAGGTTGACCAAGATGATTACGCTCGGGTTGACTCGAGCTTGAGTTTCGATGTTTGAAAATATGGTTAAGTGAAGTCAAGCAGGTCAAGGTTGACCGAATACTTGAAAATATGATAAGTCCTAGTGGGACTAGGCAGAGGGAAGTCATGGTTGAGAATCAGGCGATCAATATGCGAGAGAGAAGTCAAGTAGGTCAAAGGAGGACCAGATACTTGACTTAGGAAGTCTTGACTGAAGGTTAGGCAAGAAGAAGTCCTAGTTGGGAACTAGACAATGGAAGTGCTAGTTGGAAACCAGGCAGTGGAAGTCCTAGCGAGGCTATGTAGTAGAAGTCATAACGGGACTAGGAAGTGTAGACCTAGTTGAGAACTAGGTAACGAAAGTCCTTGTGAGACTAGGCAAATGAAAGACCTAGTTGGAAACTAGGCAATGGAAGTCCTAGCGGGACTAAGCATTGAAAGTCCTAGTGGGACTAGATAAATCTAGTTGAGAATTAGGTTAAATCCAAGGTGGGTCAGTTGGGAGCCGAATACTTAGCATAAGAGAGAAGTCCTAGTGAGACTAGGCAGACCTAATTGAGAACTAGGTTATGTCCAAGGTGGGCCAACTGGGAGCTGGACATTTAGCACAAGAGAGAAGTCCTAGTGAGACAAGACAAACCTAATTAGGAACTAGGTCAAGTCTAAGGTGGATCAGCTTAAAACTAAATACTTGGCACGTGATTGAAAGTCCATGTGGGTCAAGGAGGACGTGACATGTGGCATGAGCTGGCGCTAATCGATTGGTCAGCGTGTCAATCGATTGACTGAGTGAGTCAATTGATTGACCAGGAGTGTCTCGCGAGGGAACAAGTGGCTAAATCGATTGGGGCAATCGATTCAGCCTAATCTAATTGATTGAGAGAAGAAAATCACGAGTACACAGTAGGGGCTAGTAATCGATTAAGGTCTAATCCAATCGATTGGCGTCGCGACCTCGTCGGTTAGTCGATTGTGAGAAGACAATCGTTAGTGAACAATGGGTTTATCGCGAGAGCACAGTGAGTGTTGGAATCGATTAAGACAAGTCAATAGATTGGATAATCGATTGGGAGCTGTTTGTCGCGAGAATAAAAGATTATTGAATCGATTGGGCAATCGATTCAGCCTATTTCTCGAGTGAACAGAAGGTCTCTGAATCGATTGGGCAATCGATTAGAGGCTAACCAATCGATTGCTATGACTCACTAATCGAATGGAAAAGAAGAAAAAGAGTCGTTACGCAGGTTTGAATGGTCGGATCCTATGTGACAATCGATTGGTTGGTGGAAATTAGCCCAATAAACAGTGATATAAAGAGGGCTTCGTTCAGATTTGCATGTGTCAATTTTTGGGTGTTTAGAGAAGAGGTGCTGTTGCATTTCTTACCACCAAGAGACAATTCAAGGTAACAAGAAAGCACTCAAAGCAAAGATTTATATAAACTTGTTTGTTTTCATTATATTGTTTTCATTTCTTGTTGTATTTCTCGAGTTCGAGATTGTACGAAATTTCTCTACCTCATAGATGGAGGTTTTCATAGTGAAGCTGTGAGAGAGAGCCGGATCCTTGGATTAGTCACCTCAAGGAGGTGGATACTATAGGATCGAGTGCACATGAGAGAGGTGGTCAATCATGTGTTTCAAAAAACTTTCTTTTCAATTTTGAAAATTTCGTTCGAAAGTCTAGCACACAACAGAAGTAAGAAAGATGTAAAAGAAAAACACAAAAGAAATGACTCGATTGGTTTTATTTGATTCGGAGCCTTCGCCGATTCCTACTCCAAGGCCCACGATCCTTCAGATCATATCATTGGACAATCCACTAATTCTCTTCCGAAAAACTCTCGGACAGAGAAACCGAATACAAAATAAAGTTGGTGTAACAACACTACACCAACTTAATCAAGTATAAGAAAATGAAATACTATTTGTTACCAACACTTAGTATGAAATCCGATTGTGC
>JBBUKS010000060.1:1263786-1292311 GCA_038050645.1 Hedychium gardnerianum | reverse complement strand
AAACTTGAGCTTCTGATTGAAAATAAAAACCACCGCCTGAAATGCGCTTAACACCGGTCTCCCTAGTATAACATTGTAAGTGGAGACTGTGTTTACGATAAGGAAGGGGACATGTTTCGTTTTCCTCGCAGGCTCTTCTCCTAAGGAAAGAGAAAGTTGGATATGTTCCATTAGTTATACTTCATGTTCGATAAACCCGTATAGGGAGATGTTCACCGGGTGTAGTTCTTCCTCCTCCAATTGTAACTGGTCGAAAGCGTGTTTGAAGATAATATTGACGAAACTCTCGGTGTCAACAAACACCCGTTTCAAGGTGTAATTGGCGATCCAAGTTTCAATCACCAAGGCGTCATTATGGGGAGTCTCTATCCCCTCTAAGTCTTTGGGCCTGAAACTTATAGCAGAGGGGGGGACCTTGTTGACTTCCTTGACTGGTGCTAACCCTATCACTCTCTAATCTCCGCGCATGAGCCTTTCAGGCGTGAGTGGAATATCTGTCCGTAGGTTCTCCTGAAATCATATAGATCATCCCGCGAGCATCCATCTTACTCGTTCCTTTATCTTTTTCTTTTTCCTAAGCTGCCTCTGGCTGAGATCGAGATGAAGACGAGGATCTCCTTAGCAGGGAACGAGATCGCAGATTTGAGCAATGATTTGGGGCAACATTCCTATTTTGAGGACGAGAATGTTGATAGGGCTTGTGGGGTCCTCCCTGATTAGATCGGCTCCGAGGGGCCTTTCGTTGCTCTACCACTCCTTAGTTCTCGAGCATACTGTTAACAGTCTCTAGTTGAATAAGTATCCGACTCGTGAAAGGCACAATATCGATTCTGCAAAGGTGGCCCTCGAGCCGATTCAAGAAATGAACCGGGAGCACTTTCCACCATCTACACAATCTTATCCTCTTTTGATTTGGGATATCCTCTGTTTCGCAGGGCGAGGGTAGGAGTCTTGCGATCCAACTGGCCGGGGGCAGTAGCAGGAGTGAGAACTTTCTTTCTTTTGGCAGACTGAGCTTCCTCTACTTGAATATACTTGAGTTTTCTAGCCTGTAATCCGTCAAAATTGACTGGAGGTTTCTTGACTAGGGATATGAAGAATTCTCCGTTTGTCAAGACTTGAAAGAAGGCGTTGACTTGCACCTCCGAGAAAACCAAGGGAGCATCCATGACCACCCTACTGAACCTTTATAGATAATCCTTTAATGGTTCCTTGAACTTCTGTTTGAGGGTAAACAGGTCGTGTGGAGTTTTCTGGTATCGCCGGTAGGTGGCATGAACACCATCTTGAATTCCTCAAAAGTATGGATGGAGGAAGCAGAAAGTCGATTGAATCATCTTTGCGTCGGGCCTAAGAGAATTGTCAAGAAGACTCGACACTTGATGTCATCCATGTACTAGTGCAATAAGGAGACATTCTCAAACTTACATATATGATCATCTGGATCAGTCACTCCACTATACTCTCCAATATACAATGTTTGGAAATTACGGGGCAGTTCGTCCTGTAGAATATTCCTAGAAAAAGGAGAACCAGAAGGTGCTTTCACTCCACCAAACAAGATGACTTCTCTTTTAGGAGGGTCTGCACGTAGAACCTTCCCGGAAGATTCCGAGAATGATTCTAGCGCCATGGAGGGGCCTACTAGGGTGGGAACCCCCCCTTCCCGTGGGGTGTTTTTCCAAGCCAAGTTGTCCCCAGACCAGGCGTTGACGGTGCTTTTATCGATTCAGACGGAATCCCTCCCAAGGTGGGCACGGGTGGCATGGGTGGTCGTAGTTGTCCTTGCAATACCGCCTGTACAATTACAATCACGAGCTTGCTGAAGTCTGCCGTCGTCATGGCGATGATGTTAGATGGGTCAGTGTCACTCATCTCTATCATCCTAGTTCAAGTCTTAACTCAGAGTTCCCATAGATGACGCCAATTTGATCCTGCCCAAGAATGTCGTCGAGTGATTCGCTGATGATTTGGCACAGAGATTGACTTCATCATCGGTCGCCAATCAATAGGGAGAGCCTTGGGAGAAGCCGTCGTATCTTCACCTTAGAGAAACTGGGAGGGAACGGTTAGAATAACGATCAAGGAGTTCCCCGTGTAGTCACTCTGACGATCATGTCAATTGAGGTAAAATGGAAAAGATGAACAGTAGCTAGGATTTTAGATGTGTGTGTGTATGCATACCTGTGCCTCCGAGGGTAGGCGACCTTTTATAGGATTTTGTGGACTCTCCCGCGTTCTTCATGTGCTCGTTATTTTCGTCTATGTTATCTCATTTACTCCTATTTATTAGAAGTAAAGGGTAACGTTTTTTTATATTCTTCGTGGAGTAAAGTCCACGTTTTCTATGTCCGGTTCAGAGCAACGACTATCAGTTTCCAAGAGATGCGGAGAATTTTGTGCTCATGGTATGGGTAGCCGGGAGCTACTAGTAGTCAGAGGCGGTTAATAGCCGGAAGAGGCAAGAGTCAGGAGACGGGAGAATTGGAAGCGAGGGCTACTGGGAATCGGAAGATTCAAGAGTCGGGGCTACTGAGAGCCGAGAGATTCGAGAGCCAAGGCTGCTAGGAGCGGGGAGATAGGGGATCCGGGAGCGGAGGCTATTGGGAGCTAGGATATTTGGAAACCAAGATTACTGAAAATCGAGAGATTCGGGAGTCGGGACTACTTATAATTTTTTTCACCTATGCTCTTATGTTTAACTTTCCTATTACATGAAATCTTCTAATTATCATCCATATCAATCACCTTTTTCATAACAAAATTCAAAATCAACGATGACCGAGTCGAGTCAAGCAATGTGGCAAGGACCCATATCAGCAATGGATGAGCTGGTGATGAAATAGACAACGGAGAATTGAGTTCATGCATTTCTTTGTAGGAAACATCAACATGCAGATAAACAAAAGTTGAATGCACGACCCATGAGGAAATTAGGTTTCTGCATCCAAAACTAGCACACAGCAAGAATCCTGAAGCCCCGCTGGTTATTGGGTTTTCCGGTTGAACCATGGTGCGCTCGACTGATAGAATCGGTGTAGTTGGGCATCTGATCCCAAATTCATAAGAGGCAGGGGGGTTTGTAAACCTTGCTAGAAGGGGGTCTGCACCATTAAACCAGTAATTTCTGATGACTTGAAAACGTACCAGGCAGTTCAAGTTCTCTATACTGACAGAAAGAAAACAAATATTTCACAACGCACCAAGACCATTCTGTAGAGTATTTTTCAAACTGAAGACCATGAAAAGAGAAGAGCATGCAAATTAAATTGAAGAGACTAAAGACATCAAGTAAATACGATCCACAACTAATACAAGTTCCAACTGAAAGAAACCAACACACTATCTCAAACTCTAAAATTTGCAGACTATATGGTATATACTAAAAAATAATATACGAACAGATCTCTTCCAACAACTAAATACAAGATTAGGAACAGATAATCTCCTGTGCATAAGAATGCATATACAGGTAATCTCAAATTATGTACATTCATCGACCTTGAGCAAACAGCTCTTTACCTTGTTTGTCAATCTATGAGAAGAGTGGTCAATGGTATCCTCTGCTACTACCCCTTGCTTGGTAAAGCTCCAATCTAACCTTTGCTTCCGGTAACAAATGATCAACTGTTGGGTCCTGAACCATGTACGCTTGCTTGGAAGTCCACTCAAGCACCGTCAGCACCTCAGCCTGCGCTAATGCCTCGCTATCGGGCACATCGAGAGCAATGTAGCACAACAATATCAATGCTGAAATCTGAACCAAATGCTCTCCAAAGTAAACCAGCTGCACTAGGTGTTTGGCGCCTCCTGTATTGATGATCGCCTTGGAATGATCGAGGTGGAGGTAGTTGTCTGAGCAAGCAAATTTAGTCAAGGCAATAGCGGCCTCTTTTGCAACGATAGCCTCTGTTTCGTCGAGTAACTTCACCAATGGCGCTATGATCCTGGTCTCAGTGGCCCGAAAGGTCCTTGACAGACACCCCAAAGCAACAATGCAGGGCACAAGGAGGTCATCGTCGGCTTTCTTCACGATCCTGAGAATCTGGTCGACCACTGCACGGGCTGCAGGGGAACTTGGCTTGAAGGCGGATCTCCGTAGCTCAGAATGCTGCTCGGCAACACGTGCAATCTCCATCAAGGCCATCGCGGAGTTGTACTGCACCTCGTCTGTGCCTTTCTCAATGAGAACTGAAAAACAAAGGATAGCTCTGGATTCGGTGATGCTTTTGCAGACGGATAGATTGCCCTTGCAGAGTTGACACAGGGCCTTGGCGGACATGGCCTTCATGTAGGCCTTGGTGGCGGGCTCCTCGAACTCGCGCCCCTTGATGCTGACGACGGCCAAGGAGACAGGGTGGTGCTTGCTGTTGCCGCTGGCGGAGGGGTTATGGGTGTTGGAATTGGTGGGGGTCTTGTTGGATTTGGATGCCATGGTGGACTGGATGACGGAATGCATCTCGTTTTTGTTGGCGCACTGCGATTGGGAGGCGGCGGGGTGCTTGACGACGGCTTGGTCAGAGGTGTCAGAAACGGCTGCAATGGGGTCATTCCCAGCCGCGGTTGAGGTGGTGCTATTGGCCATGACGACGGAGTGGATGGACAAGCCCTTGGAGGGGATGGTGTACTTGCTGTGTTCCTGCACGGTCTCAAAGGCCAGGTGACCTACGAGGAGGCGGACCACGTTGTTCTGCGCGAAGACGTCCTGGCATTTGGGGTGGCTGACTGCAAGCTCCGACACGGCCCAAGCGACCATAGCTTGGACCTTCATAGGCCCCTCCTTGAGAACTTTGGCGAAGGTGGAACAGACGCCCGCGAGTACCATCGCTTCAACGCTGTCGGGGTCGCGGGCGAGGAGGCCGATGGCGTGGGCGGCGCTCTCCTGGCCCTCGAGACGGCCTTCCTTGATGAGACGGAGGAGAGGGCCGACGCCGTCCTCCTCGATGATAAGCTTGCCGTAGCGGTCGTTGTCGCGGGCGAGGGAGACGAGGCTGGCAGCGGCGTCAGCACGAGATTCCAGAGAGCCGGTGAGGAGAGTAGCGATCTGCTCCCAGATTAGGAATAGAATGGGCTCGTTTTGGGCGATGGGCGGGAGGCCAAGGTGGATGTCGTCGTCAGAGCCAGCGGCAGAGGAAGAGACGCGGATGAGCCAGGAGACGTCGCCGACGGAGTTGTCGAGCTGCGTGGACATCTTCTTAAAGGCCGCGGCGGGGATGATAGTGAAGATGCGGCGGACGAAGCCATTGGCGCGACACTTGAGGACGAGGGCAAGCGCCTTGTCGAGCACCTGTTCGGTGTCGTTCATGATGCGGCGAGCAGGCCGCTCGTAGAGTTCCGATCGCGCCGCCTGCCGCAGCAGCCCCGCCAAGCGCTCCGTCTTCGGCTTCAGTTCCATGCACTCCTGCCGGAACGAGTGCGCGTCGTCCACCCACTTCGTCACCTGGTCCGCCAATAGGATTGGCTTCGCCAGTATCTGCTTTACCCCGCCATCGCCCATCATCTTGTCGCCCACTTCTTCTCCAACTCCCAGAGATAAAACACAAAAAAAAAAAGATCGATGACAACTTCACCCACAAGAAGAAACTTTCAACCCTAAATTCTAGAATCCCTTCCTGAATAATGGCGACGACGAAGCAATCAGATGGTGAAGCTCTCCTTCTGCAATTGTAGAGAAAAAAATGGATTGCAAAATCAACCAAAAGATGAACTTTTTTCAAGTAAATGCCCCAAAATTCTTGGGTTTTCCCGTCCTGGAAATCGGGGATGCAGAAATGCGAGATTTTTTTTCTTCTTCTTCTGCAACTTCTAGGGATCAAAATAAACCGAAAAGGGATCTCTTAGCGCCCATGTCGTTCGAATTCTTGCTCTTTGCGTACAAGGAGATGGAAACGGCGGGAATAGGAGGAGAGAAAGCCCGTCGTCGTCATTCTTCCTCTGGTTCTTCCTCTTTCTCCTTCTCTGCCTGCCGTTCTTTGCCAGGGTTTTTAATGCGACATTTGCTCCGCAGCATTCCTATTTTGCCAGCAATCTGAATCGACGCGTGATATTGCAATTATTACAAGCCCTCATTTCGATCCCAAACCAGAAGCCTTTTTAATCTCCATTTGAAATCGTAATTTCTCGTTTATTTCTTACTCAATCTTCAATTTCCTAAAATATCAATTATAATCAATTTACAAATTCCCTTTGTAATCCAATCCTCTCTTTAATTCCATTACATTATATGTATATATTATATATCGATTTGTTGGGTTGGTGGATTTCACGTTGAGCAATGGAAACCGACGGCTTGGCCGTGACCAATCGGGCACTGATGGACTGGACATGGGCCCCGCGACAGCCGGTCAAGGCAACTTGCTCATTGCTGATTGCTTTTCTTACTCGATCAGTTTTGGCTCATCATTTTACGACGTTTGAAGAAAACAAATAAAAATACGGTATAAGACAATTTAAATTAGCAAGAACAAAAACAATTTAATTTTGGGGAATAAAAAAGTATTTTAGAGAACATTTGCAAATAAAAAGATAATATTGGAATAAGGTTTAGCAAGGAGAAGGACAATAATTTGAGTGGCGTATTTGATAAAAGATATCGAGAACATGATTGTAAAATACCCCAAAATAAATGGACGGAAAATAAGCAAATAAAAAAGGCAAGGGAACAAATATCTAACTGAGCTCAGATTCTGACAAGAGGTCCACATTCAAACGCCGCCCTTCGAGTAAACCCTTCCTATGTTAGAAGGAGAAATATACTACTACTTTTAGCAAATCGTAGATACTTCCATCGATAGATCAAACATCTTGAAACGAACAGATCAAACGAAGGCAAATTTATCAGTTGATTGTTTTTTTACCCATCATCAATGGATCACACGGATATTCTAAAATTCAACAAACACGGAGCAGAAGAAGACACGGAAGAAAACAGATCCGGAAATGGATGAGATCGCCGGCCACCGCCGTGATCCATACCTTATTACGGATCATTACCAGCACGACGAAAACGAAATCGAACGTTACTACTAGTTACGGTAGAGAGATGGGGGATGACGACGACGATGTTCGTCTAAGAAATCTGGCCGCAGCTAGCGATGACAACGGGCTTCTTGGTGGCGCCGCTCTGGGATCCGACTGCCTCGATAGCCTTGACCACGTCCATCCCCTCCACGATGCGACCGAAGACTACATGCTTGCCGTCGAGCCACGCAGTCTTCTCTGTGCAGATGAAGAACTGCGAGCCGTTGGTGTTCTTCCCGGCGTTCGCCATGGAGAGCACACCGGGGCCGGTATGCTTCTTCACGAAGTTCTCGTCAGCGAACTTCTCGCCGTAGATGGACTCACCGCCGGTGCCGTTGCCGCGAGTGAAGTCGCCGCCCTGGCACATAAATCCTGGGATCACCCGATGGAAGCTCGAACCCTTGAAGTGGAGCGGCTTCCCAGAGCGCCCCGTCCCTTTCTCACCGGTGCACAGCGCGCGGAAGTTCTCCGCCGTCCTCGGCACAACGTCCGCATACAGCTCCATCACGATCCTCCCCACCGGAGCGCCGCCGACGGACATGTCGAAGAAAACGCGAGGATTCGCCATCGTCGTCTCGGGAAAGCAGATGCCAACGCTTTGAGTTTTTTCGGATCATTAGGGCTCGTCTTTTATAAAGAAACGGCGAGGGCGACGACTGGAAGGAGATATTCTTTTGAAAAGATCCAGTCCGTCGAAGAGAGACGCGTGTCGAAATCATAGACAGTGTAGGGTTTGAGAGGACGAGAGTTAGCCTAACTCCACCGCAAGGTTACAAGGTGGCGGTGATGGAACCATAGGATGCTTCTCGCTTTAACGCGAGATTCGCGCACGCACATGATTCTCACGTGACCGGTGGGGGCGGCGGATAAGCATAAACTTTAAGTAATCCGAAAAATAAAAGGTGGACTTTAAAAGGTGCCCAGAAGAATTTAATGCAAACTTTATTATTTTTTTAAAAAAAAATAATAGGAAAAATCATAAAGATAGATTAAATTTCGTACAGGTGAAAATGGATCGACCAAAGTTGATTGAAAGAGGAATAGTTTAGAAAACTCACAAGAGTACATCTTTTGATAAATTTAAAAAGTAGAATTGCCCACTTGACTATTCTGCAAATTTAGTTGCACCATCTAATAAAATATTAGATTGACTAAGGATGTGAGAAAGATTCACGCATTTATAGGATTTTTAATCAGGGGCATATTTTTTCACATGAACCAATTTATGGGAAAATTTGTCAACAACAACATAGTGAACCCTTGTGCGATAAATATACAGCCGCAGGAGATATGGGCAAAAACGGGTAGATGATAAGAATCGTCACAGATCTTGAATAAAAACGTCATGCAATTAATTCAGAACCAAAAAGTCTATCTAGCAGTCACAACAAAATTCGGGTTTCTAAACTAAACAGTTGTTTAGAAACCGAAGATTTAAACTTAATATCTGAAGTAAAAGAGAAAACCGGGTTACTTTAAGAAACCGATAAACTACTATTGAAAACTTTCTGGAACCGCCTCATTCTACCGTTATTTGAGCTTGAAAAACATTTATACTGAACCATATGGACACTGCAGTTTACTTCTTTTTCTTTGACTTGCTCGACAATGATTGAGCATAAGCAGTTCCCTGAGAAACGAAATGCACGCCAGCATTAGGAGAAATGAAATGAGGTGAAGTCCCAAGTGTTTTTTTTCCTAACTTTATACAGAACAATTTTTCTAAAAAAATATATAATTAAGAGAATCAACTCAAATCTCCAAAGGGTTTTGTACAGAAATTTGGAGTGCCAAAGATCAAAAATAAAAGTTAGATCAATTTAGAGTCCATTTTTTTTTTTTAAAAAAAAAGTTAACTAGTTCTTTTAGTTCCAACTTGGATGAACTCATATTTAAATTTTCAGTTGTCTTTTTAGTATATCAGTATAGCTCTTTTCAAATTAGTACCCTCCCCTCTAAATCTTGACCAATGAAACCTACAATAAAGCTCAAGAGAAATACAAATGCAGTTAGCTAACTTATTTTCTTACAATACAGGTACCTGTAACCACTCGTCCATATCAGCGTCTGTGGTTTTAGTACCAACTTCTACTTTCTGAGATCTTTTCGTTTTCTGGGGAGGAAAAATACAGGAAATGAGAATGAGAGCCTCAAGGAAAACAATCGTACAAAGAGGAAATGAGGATGAAGCTCTGAAGGAGCACAAAGTTTGCAAACTATTAAAAAAAACAAAAACGAGCAAACTAATAATATGCAGCAGCGTGTGCTCAACACTAGACAATTTCCAAAAAACAAAATGACTTAGTTCGGTTTGAGAGTAAATTAGGTCAGCCACTAATAAAAATGTCAAAGGCTCAGTCCCTGGTCCAGTACAGCCCAGCCCATTGCAGCCCATGAAGAACTGTTACATGCTCAACATGGCCCAAATTAAGCAAGGGCCGATCTAGCATGAGTCTGGGACCTGGGTAAGTCTGCCTAGGCCTACTGAGCCTGTTTCTTATTTTAATATTTAAAATTGTTAACAGTATTTGAATTTGATAATAAAAAAAATCTAACTGATTCAAAAAACATGGTATGTTTATCAAATATTAAAAAATAAAATGTCAGCCAAACTAAGCTTGTAAGTTGTGACAGGCCCAATCCAGTGCCAAGCTCGGTGGGAATGTATAACCCAAAATTGATTAAACCAAGTCAAATCCAAAAAAAAAAAAAAGAGCAACCTGGTGTACGAAACTCCCACCAATGCGGGGTCACATGGAAGATTCTATTGTATGCAGTTTTATCTTGCTTTGCAAGAGACTATTTCCGAGACTCAAACCGTCACTTGTGGGTCACACGACAGCAACTGTATCGTTGTGCCAAGGCTCCCCTTCAAACCAAGCCAACCCAAACGGAAAAAATAATATCAATCATTTGGTTAATTGGTTTGGTTTAGTTTGAATATTAGCTAAAACCATCACTTTTAGTTTGATTTTGACTTATTTAAAATCTTAATGGTTATAGACAAATTAATGTCAACTATTGTAAGTTTTTATCATCATTTTCCTTTTATGTTTCCTGATCTATATAAGCATTAAATTATAATAATTTTTATTATTTATATTAATAGGATAGTCGTTTATTGGTCAAGGGTTAATTTGTATTTATTTTTTAATTGACAATTTTCAATTTGGTTTTCATTTTTTTAAACAAAATCAATAAAGTAATACCCTAAACGGCCATGCCTAGCACAGTTCACACTGTACCAAGTTAGGCTATGGACGATCTAACCCTTTTGACACCTCTCGCCACAACCAAGGCCCGGGGCTACGAGCAGAAGACCTTTTTGACACCTCTAGCCACTAACATAGAAAGTTAACTATAGGAAGTGATTGTTCAAGTTTATATGATTAAGAGTTCAAACTCTTACTAACAACCATAAAAATGAAAAGGTACGACAAAATTCTTGGTGACTAAATTTAATCCACCCTTTTTCTAGTAATTAAGAATAGGAAGGAAATGTAGGGGAATATCTGCAACAGCCTCAAACAAACACTCCAGGAAGAAAAGACACTGAAATCTAGAATAATACACGAGACGAATCTATGATGTGTGGATACAACCAAATAGCATGCACCATCAATAAATAAGAAATTAGTTAAAAGGTACCTTTGAGAATTGTCGAATTTGACCATATGTCCACAACCCCAGAAGTCCAATGAGGGCAAGACCAAGGGTCACAAGAAATACTGACTCAACACTTAGAAAACCACCAGCCTCAGCAACTTCAATGGTACCATTATAGAAAATATTCTGATATGCCTGTTGTTCGATCTCATAGACTACCGAACCAACTAAATCAAAAGAGCCAGGCTGCAACAATAACAAATAATGTGGATTATCAATATCAATAAATAAACTAAGATGCATGACACAACATCAACAAACTGTGCTAGTTTCAACTTTCAACTAACTTGGGGTTAACTATATGGATCCTAAAACAATTTGCAAGTCCATATCACTAATAGTATCCATACCTCTTAAATTACTTTTATTATTTCTTTGATGATACTGTCTAAAGAAAAATTCCATTTGGACTAAAGAGCATGCGATGATAACAAAAGATTTGGGAGAAGCTCCCCACTGTTTCCACCTTCACTTTTTTTTCTCCATATTTATAATAATTAGTAGTACTTATTTTCTGTGCGCACAACATTAAGAGAAACAATCATTCATATAAGAATAATATAGGTCTAGTGGCAATTGCATCTGAAAGAGCTTGTTATGATGAAGAATTTTATAGTCATAAGAGCAGCACCACCTGCAGAAACTTGCTGACAGCAAATATATAGGGGAAGGTTGCTTGAGCTGAAACTGGCACTGATGCATTATAAAATTCCTGCAGGAGCAATTCTGGCAAAATTCAATATCATTTGTGCAAAATTGAATGACGCACAGGGACTATGTGTACATGTTTCATTTCATAATTGGGATACCAGCAAGATTTATATTTGAAGAAATAAATGATGGATCAAATGGAGAAAAAGAACTTTAAAAATCAACAGCATGATTGCCTAAACAGAATCCACAATACAAAGGACCCACTCATCAGCGACCCACAGTGACCAATTAGATATCCATGCACAACCATCAAAGCAGTTGATAGCATCACCAAGCAGATAATTCCTTGAACCACCAAAAGTACAGGTCTAAATTCAACCAATACAAATGTGTTATGATGATTTGACATGTTAATCATACATATTGCATGATAAGATCTAGAAGCCGCAGAAATAGTTAAATAATTGATTTATCTAGATTACTAATTGTGCATGTGACCTGCCAGGGCAGAGAAAGATAAGGAAACATATACTTATGCAAGCCTCAAACTAGTTTCTGACGATTCAGATCTGATTCTGCTAATTAAAAAATTATCTTGATTATGATGCTTCAGTCCTTGTAAGAATTAGCATAAAAATAGACATATGGATACCACAATTGCCATGTACTTTGAAATCACCATGACCTCAAATTGCTTAGGATCGGGATGTATAGTAGAAAAAACTGAAGCAAATTGTCATGAGCCAAAAATATGGAACATGATAATAACTAAGTAAAAAAAAAGGAAATTGAATGATATATCATCACATACAGTATTGTCAACTTCATCTAGACACTACTGTGGATTTTAATTTAGCTAAAGATGGATTGCAATATACTGCAAGCATTTCCCAGTAAAATATGGATACTAACTACCGACAAACAATGACAACAGTGAATTGAAAAAGTAGCCAATCTATTTGAAAGTCTAGATATAGTAATCCATCTTCTATTCCAAGCATGTTCCCTTACGGTCAGCATAGCAGGATACAGAAATCTATCGAGGCATTTGAGTAAAATGCACATACAATGTTAATATGAAAGCCAGAAATTAGGGCAGTTAGTAACAACATTGAGTGAATACGCAAAGGATTACAACTGCCCAAAAGAAAGCACCAAAATAACAAACAAGATCAGGCCCTAAACACTAATACCAACCTGCAGAGTTAGGTTCTGCACAAACATATGGTGATCAAATGGAAGATGAAGGCTAGCATGCACAGCAATCACATTTAAAATTGATTCACCTGCAATTGCCCAAATGATAAGATATCATCCATTTAGATAACAGAAGACAATCTACAGAAAAAAAAATGCATGGAACCTCCATGCTTAGCAAGAAGCTAGCACCAAAACAAAGTATGAGGATTCATATAGAGGGATAAATTGGAAGCACAAAGATTGTAACAACTAAAAAAAATTTCAGCACCAATAATGAATTCCAACAACACCCTATAAATATTCAGCTTTCTAGCCAATAGTCAGAGAAGTAAAGGTAAGTGAAGATAATTATGGCTGACCAACCTAGGGCAATTGCTTGTATAAAGAGTTAATAACAATCACAAAGAGGGGCACCGTGTCAGGAAAGAAAGATTAGAGTTTTACAAAAAAAAACATTTTTTTATAAAAAACAAAAAATATTCAATATATATCTAGGAATCTAGCAAAGAGAATCATTCTACCGCAAAGAAACAATTTAGCATGATCAAAGATTCAGCCTCCACTATTCCCTAATCCAGAAGATACAAGCACTATTCTACAGAAAAGGAAAAGACGCAATAATTCCCTAATTTTCTAGTTCATTGAGTCATGTTAGTAACTTTAAAAGGAAAGTACACTGCATAAGGTTGGTCACAGAAACTTGCATGTGCCATAGAGAAAGTCAGGAGGTGGAATTTTATACAAGCTATTCTGAATTATGTAAAATAAAAATAAAAATATAAGATCCACATGATTGAACAGACAATCTAGCACTAAAAGGAAGTAAGCACTAACCCTCATTATGTAAGCCAACTAGTAGTTCAGTTTCTTCTCCTGCCAGTACTACTGTATGGATAGTTAGCTGTATAAGAATAGTGCATGTGCCGCCTGTAAAAGCTACAAAAGCTCTATTTGAATTGATGAGTTTGCTCTGTAAAAATTGTACTTACATCTAGCAGCATTCTTTGGAAATACACAAACAGTATGGACTCCAGAAGCTGGACCCAGTACCACATCACTGAATACTTGTGTATCATCACCATCTATACCGACATCACTTCCTTCAGCTACTTTGGTTGAGGCAGCATCCTCATCTGATTGGCATCTAACAACTGCCGGGACTTAAAATCAATAGATAGTAGTCAAAACAATGTTTGCTCTTAATGACTTTCTTATTAGTTGCTTTAGCCTTGAAGAGCAACTAAAAAGTTGCTAAAAAAATACAATAAGCTGGCAAGATGTAAGTCATTAATAAAAACGGGGAATAATTTGTCAAATAATTGCAACATAAAATGGGTCATCCACTGCTGAATAAGATCTAAATAATTCTTCAGACATTGTGGCTTGGTGGCTAACCTTGGGCGGCAGAGAAGACAACAATTTCTAAAATTGACTGAGAAATTATTAGTACTATAATTTCTCTTTATTGAGAAAGAGAGAAAAAATGCGTCGCACATTGTATAGCAGATATTAATCGCATGTGGTTTTTAACGTTCGTCTGAAGAATGATAAACACCTTTAACTAGCTAACATCCTAATCTACTTACTAATATATATACAGCATTATGTCGTTTATCATGCAGTTTAGTAATTATAATACTATTGTATCTAAATCTACGTCGATCCTCTATGTAGATAAATAAAAAAACAACTTTTTACAAAGGCCTAGAAGATCCAATTATCAAGGAGAACAAATGAATTATAGGGACTAAAGAATGCTGAAATATTTTCGATAACCATGCACGCATGGAAGAACTGCATCAAGAAGAAACCGCAGTTGGCAGAACAGCTTCTGCAAATTCATTAGTTATATAATCGGACATGACGGGTCGCGGAACGCGGACATCAAGAAGCAAACCTTGAAGGAACGGCGACAATAGAGCGAGGAGGAGCGCCAGTAGAAGAAGCGGCCAAACCCTAATCGCCATGGCGGACGGAGCGAACGAGGGGACACGGAAGTATCAGTTGTGAGAAGGTGTCTTAGCAGGGCGGCGACTTAAACGAGTAGAATTAGGACAATTTTGCAGTTGTCCCCGGGTGAAGGGGATCCTCTACAAGATTAAAAGCATGCAATTACACCACCCCCATCGCCGTTGGTTAAATGAGATGTTCCATCTACGCCGTCCATAGCTCTTTGATTTGTAGTGTGCAGTCTGGTATGAAGACTGGACCAGTTCGTGAGCGTGAATCACGCGGTGAGACGCCGAATTTCCAGTGACACGCAATTTGTTCCATAGAAGAATTGCTTGGAAGTGCAAACATAACACAAAGTTAAAAAATAAAATAAAATAAAAACAGAACTGATAGCCGCCAAACGGCAGAGTTGTACTGTATAGTTGTCAGGAGAAAAAACGAAATAAAAATTCTTACTGTTGTAACTATCATTGCATTACCAATTGATGTCGCTACAAATATCACAACTTTTTAACATATTTACCAAATATCTGATTTAGCTAGTTGGGCATCACCGCACCATAGTACTAGCCCAAGTCACAAAGTGCAGCGAAATCACGAATCTAACTAAATTGCAGTGCCTGGCACACAGAGCTTTTCCTTCCTAAAACAATGCAAAAGAAAACCAGATCATCATCAGGACGAGTTCGCTTCCTATATGCTTCGCCGGGGATATCGACAGAGGTGTCAGCATTAGTCGGAAATGTCATCCTATTGGATAAATTTGTCACCAAGAGAGTGTCTATCCCGAGAGCTACTCATAACAGGGTCCCCAATTGTCGGTTCTTGTGAGGCTTTACATTTGCAGCTGATGAGGAAGCATTAGCAATAAGCTGACGATGTTGACGAAGGAAAGTTGGGTGATAAGATTCGCCTTGCATCTGTATAGAAAGGGGAGGAGAGGGAATTGAAGTCCGAGCACTTTGGACAAGAGAAGCAGAAGAGTCGTGTGGCCGCTCATTCGGTAGCACACCGATACCTGCAGGGGGACGGTAGTTAGCATAATTAGCCTGCCATAGCAGTTGCAGCTGATACTGTTGTTGAAGCTGTATATTGCTAATGGCGCTGTCCATTTGGGGTCTATAGAATTGATTTCCCATAAAATGTGGTACCTGTAGTTGCACCTGTACACACACACACAAATGTAATTAAATATCCCGAGTATTCCAAAGAGAGTAGGAAAAGCTTATTGACTAATGATCCAGTCACAGAAAAAAAAGGAATGTGAAATGTCTTCATAGCAAAATGATTATTTGTCTACCTGTTGAGTCGCTACAGATACTAGCTTTTCTGAATAAGGTAGGGCATATGGATAACTATGGAAAGGAAAAGGCATAAGGGAATGTTGAGGAACATGGGTATGCAAATAGGGAGAATGAAGCTGCCCAGTAAACTTCGCTCCGTCTGCAGGATTGACATTATCACCTCCGGATGACAATGAAAGAAAGTCACAGACCTGGAAAAGAAAGATGAAATCTATTAGGGACGTGTGAAATAAAAACAATAATAACAAGAAATTACCGGTTTTTGCTTGACATCCAGTAAATCAGAATATTGGTGGGTTTGCATCGGTCTACTATCGCATAAAATTCCATTTCTTCCTTCGTGTTTATTCCTCTCCACTAGAGAAATAGCAGCAGAAGCCATTCCACTCGATCCACTTTGTGACCCAGCTCTCTCATTGTTTTCTGGTGCACATGATTTTCTACCCTCCCTCTGCTTAGATTCATCACACGCCGAGGAAAGTCCGTGCTGTCTCTCTTTATCTTGATAGCTTTTGATATTATGTCCTATGAATACATGAATAGCGCACTTCTTCCATGTTGGGATTGCACCAAGAGGAACCTACAGCAAGCAACACAACATAACCAATAATAGAAACAATTGTAGGTTTATACAATCAGAAAGTAACAAAATCATTTGGTGGGACCAAAGTAAGAACACTACGAAAAGTTAAGCACTTAGAGAAATAAAGTAATGCATAAAAAAGATAATAATTTCGCCCTGAAAAATAAAACAAAGAAAGTGAAATGAACAAGAAGACTAATTAAAAGGATTGGAGGAAGTTTTACATACAGATGAATCTATAAATAAATGGTCTTTCTGTTTTGCATGCATTATTATCTTCTCAGTTGGAAGATCAATTACTCTGGAAGAAAATCCAGTGATATTATTCCCAGGACCAGACCAAATTGTAGAATTGCTTGATTTTTGAATTTGTGATGGAGTTCCTGCGAAATCCATTAGGAAGTAATTATTAATTGAATTATTGATTAGGCTAATTAAAACTAAACTATCTAAATTATTCATATTATAATATTTTGGGGAATCAATTCATTACCTATGTTAGGCACCGACTTTACATTACCTTCATTGTTACACTCAACTTGCTGAGCTGGTGGTATTACTCTTTCATGAAAATGAAAACAAAAAAGTGAACAGATATAATATGTTGTTAACCAAACATTGTTGAAAAGAGTACAGCACGGATGGAAAAACCAACCTATTTCCAGTACAGCAACAAAGGACTCCTGGACGTGTGGAAATATTCATACAAGTTGTGGAAGGAGTATTCTCTGGGTGTTCATTTTCAATCAAAGTTAGTTCTGGAGTTCTATTCAAATCAGAATCAGCGGTTTTTTTCTGGCAAACTGCCGTAGACTGCTCAGAAGGAACGTGCAGTTCAATTTTTTCATCTTCTAATGGCTTCACCAAGCAAGAAGAGGTATTCTTACTTTCATCAGCCAGGGCTTGTTGCAAAAGATTTTTATCCAGTTTCAAACCTGTTAAATCAGAAACAATGCATAAATTCCAAAAGCGGAAAATGAAAAAAAAAACAAAGAATATATAAAAGAATTCACCTTCTGAACAACTAGCCAAATAAATTTGGTGATTGTCCAATGCTTTTCTATGTTCCTTATCTGCAATTTGCGCGCCTATAGGTAGCGTTTTGGATAACTCACACAGAGCCTCGATAACAACCTCTTCATCCTTTGTAAATGCTTCAAGCAACTACTCAAAAGATCAAATGAGGATAAGATATACACCACCAATTGTAAGTTTAAACAAAAAAATCGAGCAAGATAAATCACAAACAACTGACCTGATTTTGCTTGCGTTTCCTTCCTCCGTTTCTTGGAAACTCCAGAAGTCTATTAAAAGTTTGACAGTGTTTCTTCTTTGTATTTGGTATTGCAAGAGATAAGGGTCCTCTGCTGCGTTTATTTATAGCTGAAGCAGAAAACATCACAAAAATATAAACAAAGCATTCGTGCATAAAGATACAAACTGTATAACCTTGTAATGTTTGGTACCATTTTTATAAAAGGAAAAGCAACCTAGTAGATGCCGACATGTTCTAAAAACTATAAAAAGAAAATCAAATGTAGATAAAAAATTGTCCAAAAAATGATGTTAAAATAATTTTTATATAATAACCAGTGATAGGCATTAGAAGTGACAAACAAACAAAAATTAGAAAATGTTGGTAATCAAGCCACAAACTTTCATGTAAACCTGGGTATCCATAAAACTTGCAAAGGATCTGGACCATTTCACAATGAGTTGGACTCTGGCGGAACACTATGGAGCAGAATGTCCATGTTGACTAGGAAGAGAGTATGCTTATTAAACTTTGTGAAACCAAAATTTACTGTTACCATCTGCAGCAAGATAGCATTCCCACAATAGCATCTCTCCCAAAGGGGGCTCCCATGATGCATCATTCGCTCTCTGTCAATGTCAATGCAAAACTTGCAACCATCTCTGCCGAGGGTGCTATTCAATATGCCGTCTATGGTTCTCCATGTCTAGTCACTTTGAGCAATGAGCACTCACCTGAACTGGGACAAATTAACTATCAACCAATGATAGCTTCTTAATATATCCATGTTTGGTTTACTTGGTGATCTCTCAATGAAATTGTTTTCGATCGTGCGGCCTAATTGGACAGTCTTATTCAATTTTTGTTATTCAACCATTGATCTGCTCTGTGGATTAGGATTGGAATAACAATGCACTCAGGCCTATCATCACTTTTCTTTGTTCTTTTGTTCCTTAACTTTGAGTCTATCTGTCCCTCTTTTTCTATTGCTTCATCCCTCTGGAATCATATTTTTGATATGGTTGTGTACTGAATAATTTTTAAAATACATTATATAATGATGACTATTTTACACATTCTTCAAGGAAGAAAAACTAGTTCATACCTGATCTCAATTTCCTTGGAACAAGTGCAGGATCAACAGAATCACTCTCCTCGGCAACCTTTTGAAGCAAAACATCAGGTAAACAAACACAAGTTACATAGGCACAAAAAGAAAAAGAAAAAAAAAGAAGATCAAACCTTTCTCTGCAGCCGTTCTTTCTTTTTACTAGGAAGACTAGTGGCACATGTTGCTCTAAGCATTGGTTGGAAAGAACCAAAATCCTCTGCTTCAGACTCGCTGCCACCTGCGTTGCCAAAGGCATCCTTATTGCTTGATCTCCATCCGGAAGCATTGATCTTCTCCTTCTTCCGCCTAACCATTGTCACATTATCATTCACTCCATCTCCAAAACTACCATCGCCGTTATCATTTGAAACTGTGAAATACGAAACAAAATTTCAATGAATCAGGCATAAAAGGTACGAATCATACTAATAAAGGAAGAGAAGAGCAAACAATCAAGCACACACCATTAACCCACAGAGAAGCAGAACACCAAACAAAACCGTTCCTTGTTTTTATTAATTTATTTAAATAATAGCCGCAAGGTCGCTCCCAAAGTAAATTTGATGAGGGACCGAGGGCAATCTGGGGAAGTCCGAAGGGAAAGCGTACAAAGTACCGGTCGGACAAGAGGAGCCCATTCGATGCTGTCGCGTTGTGGGCGAGGATCGATTAGCCATTCTTCTGCCGCGCATCAAACCTCGCGATACCTCTGCGTCCTTCTCTGATCCATCCATGATCAGACGGCTAGCTCTTCTGGACTGCAATCTCCTCTCGCCACTCTAGATAACCAAAGCCAAAGAGATTTTTACCATCCTTGTATCATTTCTAAATCATATCCGCTATAGATATGCCATCAAGAAACTAGAAAGTCATATTTAAGAGAGAGAGAGAGAGAGCGAGAGAGATCTGGTGGGGTTAATAAAGGCAGAATATTGCCTGTCAAAAGCTACTTGTTTCCTAATTTTGCGCCAAGAGAAAATGTTTTTATCTGAGATTAATCGCAGAGTTCGAATTAAGTGAGCAAACTAAAAGCTAAAACGTGTAATATTTGAGAAATCTAAAATTAGGAAATAAGACAAAGAAGGAAGGGAAAAGGAGAACGGAGGTGAAGACAAAGAAGCAAAGATAAGCAACAAGAGAGTTGGGGATATTAAAAGCAAGAAGAGAAAAAGGGAGGAAAGAGAGCTTCATCTTGGGAGCCCAAAGGAATCGGGTTCCCAGATAAAGCACCGAAAAAGAAGAGGAAAGGAAGAAATTTTGGATCCAGCATTTATGGGATCATTCAAAAAAATACGAAGCAGGCTGATGAACATAAAACAAACCAAAAACCACCGAACTCGGACCTAAACCTCGATCATTGTCTCCGTAGAAAGAGGTTCTAATTAGCCGTACGTCTAGGTCAGAAAAAAAACGAAGAGATCATTCGCAAAGCTCCTAACCACGTTCCCCTCAAGATTGCTCAAACCAAAATCAACTCCACCACCGAAGAAAGAAACAATCAAAAGAAGACAAATGGTCATTAGAAAGAATAAGAAAATCTCGAACACGCCTACCGAGACTCATTCGTCAAGATTCAGTCTCTCCATCCTCCACGCAGCAAAACTGGAACAAAAGAGGTGGGGAAAACGCAAGAAAACTAAGAGAGGAAAGTACCGAACACGCTCTCTCGAATCCAACACCGATCACAGGAAACGAAGATTCTCGCTCGATTTCTCGATTCCGCTCTTCAATCTGATTCCATTGACATCTGAAACGCGCCGAGAAGCGACGCGAAGGGACAGAAAGATCGAAGTTTTTCCTCCTCTTCACCAACAAAAACAGCGGCCCGATGCTTCTCCAGACGGCCCCTCTCTGCCTTGTCTCTGTCTCTCGCTCGCTCGCTCCTGCTCCACTTTATCCCCTTTCCTATTCCCCCTTTCTCTCATATCATCCGCTTTAAAAAGCAGCACGTATGTCACCTTCCCTTATCTGACGGACGAGATTCATCGGACGCCATCCGACCGGCGACCATGCAATCCCACCTGTCTCTCCACGTCAGCCGTGATCTACAGTCCTCCGCGGGGCACGCACCACGCTTTTTATTATAAGTGGATTCTGAAATCGGAGGGATCCCTGCCGCCCACGTCAGCCCGAGTCGAATAAATCTCCGTTCCATCTCCGACCAAGGTGGGACCCCAGGAATCGACGGTGTAGATAGCGCTGCCATCGATCCGCCACGTGCTTGCGATTGAATGGCTTCGAGCTTCGGAAGAGGACAGGAAGGCGAGGAATATGGTGGGCGCTAGAAGTGACAAGTGCACAGCACATGTTCGAGTCTCCTTCGAGAGGATGAAAAAGTGCGGCGGTGCTTAAGGAGTCAACCAGCTAGTGATCGACCATCTACAACGCTGTCGTGTCGCAATTGATTTTGTCTTATTTTAAAAACAAAAACTTTTTGGAAAATGTTTGCTAAGCTACTTGATACTTATACATGATAAAGCTGAAAAGGAGTTGATGTTGCGGTAGAGTGTCGGATTAGATCCTAGAATTTGAGATTCTGATGTACTATGCTATATGTTTGTTTTGTAATAGACAGTAAATTTAAAAATATTGATGATTAGAATAAATTTTTATATATATATTTTTTATGATAAAAATTGTTTATACGATTAAATTAATTATTCTAAAATTGTTTATCCTTGATTGTCGATAGAAAATTTTCGTGGAATCGAACCGGTCATCCCAAATCTGACGTTATCCGACCTGATTAATCAATATAAAATTTTATTTACAAACTTATAATCTCAACAATGTGAACTTTAAACTTATTAAATCATAAGGAAATTAAATTTTGAACAAGTCATCAATTAGGCCTTTTTATAATTTAAAATATTAAAAAAACTTTATAAACATTTCTATACGAAAGACCTCTTCTTCAGTATATTCTTAATTAGAAGCCTCAAGTTGTCTTGTAAAATAACTTATAAATCAATATTTCATAAAATAATTTTTTTCGATATGTTAGCTGTGATATTTGGAGGCTCATAATACTCAGCTTTTTTAGATTTTAAATGCATGAGATAATTTATGAATTAACTTCTACTTTGAAAAACAACAAAAAAAAGTACAAATTATTTAAAATCAATTTGAGGTTAAATTATTATTAGAATAAAAATTTTAGGCGCGCAAATTGGAAATTTAATATATTTCTATTGATCAAAATTAATAATTTGAATGCGCAAACATGTTTTCCTCCCAAAAATAGAATAAAAAGTATTTATATTTTGATGATTATTAAAATTTAGTCACATTAATTAAAATTTCAATTTAATAAAAAAAATTCAAATACCATTTTTTATGGTTATTATTTTGTAAGTAATTTGGTATAATTTAATTTAGAAGTATAATGGTTCTCGTATGACTCCAATTATATTAATGTATTTTCAAGTTAATTTGTGTCTAATCATTTTGAGTTTAAGGTGTTTGTCTTCCATTGAATAATTTTTTTTTAAAAAAAACATTCTTTGGAATTATTAAAAAAAACAGATTAGAACCAAATCGTTGAATCTAGAGCCATCTGTTTATATCAGATCCGAATCTAATTGCAAGTAGCAACTGCATGCCGCCATGGTAATTCACCATCAACAATCTCTTTCTAATTATTATTTTTATTTACTTAGTTGATAAATTAAAATATATATAATTATATTTTAAATAAACATAAAAGAAATTAATCATGTGCATAACTCTTGCAGTTCAATTTATTTATTTATCATCAAGAATCGTAATTTTGACCAATAAATAGTTTTCCAACTCTCTCTGTCTCTTCTGTTTTCTCTCACCGTTCCTTGCTCCCGGCCGTTAATTTCCTCTGTAGAATAGCGTCGACTCTTCACCATCCACTCCGTCTTTTCTCTTCCTATATAACGATCATAACCTACCTCATCTCAACTCACCTCGACTCGCCTTCTCGCCTCGCCTTGCCTCCAATAAAATAAATCCAAACCGAGCTCCACAGCCTCCTCAGCCTCGTTGAATCATGGGTGGCTGTGCGAGCAGACCGAAGGACCTTACAGGCGAGGCCCCGGAGGCTGACGACGTCGCCGCCAATGTGGCTCCTGCTCCTCCCAAGTCCACTGAGGTATGGAACATACAGGGCATTACTTACAGTTTAATTGCATGCGACGTTAATTGGGTTGTGTTTGAAAAGTATATAAATTTACATGCTTGATAGGCTCCGGCCGTAGAGAGCATGGTGGATGACGAACCTAAGACTGCTGTGGAAGAAGAGCCCAAGGTGGAGGCGAGCGAGGACAAGGAAGAAGAGCCCAAGGCGGAGGGTAGCGAGGACAAGAAAGAAGAGCCCGAGATTGAGGCCAGCGAGAGCAAGAATGAGGAGCCCAAGGCCGAGAAGACGGCTGAGGTCGCCGTCGCCTAGAACAGCAAGGAGGTGAAGGCTAACGACGAAGAGATATACGCATATGAGAGGCCTTGTGATTACTGAATCAATCTGATTAATGTTGGTTGTTTGACTCATTCTTGTTTCTGCTGCATGGATACACCAGATTTATGGGCTAATTTAAATGGGGTTCATTCCATCAATGAGATCTTAATTTCTATTTTAATTTGCCCTTTATCATTTAAAACACATAATATATTCGATTGCCAGCTTTAAGTGATTCTTGATTGTCAGAACTCAGATCAAGTTCACGGATGATATATGGTAAATATAAACTACTGCTCATATGTAGGAGAGAACACAAGATCTATAGTAAATAGAGATCACAAAAGAGAGGGATTTTGTTTGAGTTGTAACTTGATTGTCTTTCTTCACAATTCATCTATACGATTAACATATTTCCCTGCGGTTAATTATTAGAAATGGATACCTTCACTACTTACACGACCCTTCTATTAAAACGTTTTCTGCTTCGTAATTAGTTTGATCCCTTGTATCTTATTTTCTTAATTAGCTTAGGGAATTTTTTTTTATGGAAATTTGGAAGACCCAAGTGCCAGTCTCTGCCATTGTCATTGATTAAAGGGTTCGAAATACGTACAAACATATTAGCAGGTCGAGACAATGAACAAAGCGAAGAACAGAGGAAGTAAACTCGAATGATATTCCACCACATGCTTTTTACCTGAAGCTTTCAATTCATCAGAGATATCAGTCCAACTCTCGGAACTTTTACAGGCAAAATGCTTGATTCCTGGAAACGTAGGTCAGCAACTTTAACAGTAATCCTACAATTTTTACAGAGGGAAGAATCATGACGAACAAGCACAATATTGTGTTTCTTTTCTCATAGCACTGGTCTCCATGATGGACGCCTCCGAAAGAACAGGCAACTTGGTCCCTCTCAAGTTCAACACGTCGCTGTTCCCTCCATAAGTAATCCTCCTCGCTGCATCGCACTCCAAGGCCTTCCTCGACACCACCCCATAGATCTCCTCCAACAGCATCAGGAAAGCCGTCTCGACGTTCTCCCCGCTGAGAGCCGATGCCTCGGAGAAGAAGAGCCCTTGCTCCTCCGCGAACTCGACTGCATCGTCCAACGAGACCTCCCTCTTTTCGACGAGATCGGACTTGTTTCCGATTAGCACGACGACGACGGAGTTATCGGCGTTGGCGCGGAGTTCCTCAATCCACTTTGCGATGTGATCGAAGGTGTGTCTTCTGGTGACATCGTAGACTAGCATTGCACCTACAGCTCCTCGATAGTAAGCATTGGTGATGGCTCTGTACCTGCACGAGTTGTTGTTAGATCAGTGAGTATCTGTAGTGGTTGGGAGATCAATTCAATCATTAATTGATTGCATTTTAACAAAGACTGATTTGGTTCCAATTTTGGGAGGTCCTACCAATCCATTTAGGTCCACAAGAGTCGAAACACAATTGTCCAAATTGGATTTGCTTGGGCATTAAGGAAGGATTGAGCTAGCTGTATGCATGCAGATATGCTTAATTAGTTTTACTAACAAGGAACGCGTAGCGATAAAAAGAAATCTTTGAGAACCACATCCACCTAATGGGGGTCGCGATCAACCAAAGCCCTACGCATCCTCAACTCCTCATGAAGACATGAACAAGAACTACTTTCATGGTTTTTCCAATTAATTACGTGACGATTAATGAATTACATATGGATTTTGCTGATGCGATCATGAATGATTGAGTACCTTTCTTGGCCGGCCGTGTCCCATATTTGGGCCTTGATGCGCTTGCGGTTGAGGTTGAGGGTGCGGGTTTGGAACTCGACGCCGATGGTGGATTTGGAGTCGAAGTGGAATTCGTCCTTGGTGAACCGCCCCAGCAACTGCGTCTTCCCCACCGCCGAGTCACCGACCACCACGATCTTGAACACATAGTCGATAACCTCCTCTACTTCTTCTTCTTCCCCGTCCTTCTCCTCTTCCTCGTGCTCTTTTCCTCTCATAGTCGCTCTCTTCAATTATTATGATTTTGGCTGCAATTATCTGTGTTCTTGAGAAATGAAGTTGTGTATCTTGCGAAATCTTTTATACACTAAAGAGTCTCCACTGTAGTTAGCGCAATATGGAAGAAAAAAAAAAATCTTTAATGATGGCGACTTCTATGATTAAGCATTGGCCAATTTTAAATAAAATTAGTGATACAGAAACTGATTCTTATTCAGATGCCTTTATCAAATAAAACTTAAGTTGATTGATAGATTCAAAAGGTATTTTATTTATTTTTAATTAAACTTATTTTTGTCTTGTTTTTTTTAATCATTTCGAATGCAAATCTTATGAAAGGGGTCTTTGATGCCTTTTTACTCCTTTTTTTTTTATTCCAGTGAAATTTAATCCTAAACTTTGATTCCCTTCATAATTAATGACTTGATTAATATTCATCAATCGCTAGGGATAAAATCTCATCAGCAATTGGAACATAATTCTTCATATGATTTACTTTCTCCCCGACACATATCTCATCATCAGCATGCACAAGGAAACAAAATCTTTCCCTTCTGTCACTTCCTTTTCTTCTCTCAAACCCTCCAACAACATAGCATGTTATATCTTTAGCTGGCCACGTGAGATAGATCAACATTCTATTCCGTTGAAAATTTTGAAGAAAGAAAAATTGAGATTGATTTTCAATGTGATGCAGATACAATAATTAGATAAAAAGAAAGAGAGGGAGATGATATTCCAAACATTTATGCAATTTGAAAGTGATTCCATTTTCAAGATGAATTGTGAATTATGTGAAAAGACTAGAATTGGAACAAGTGTGTTCATTCATTGGAAGAGATTATAAAAGAAAACAATTCAAAACGGGCCAAAGCTATATAAGAAACAGTAAATAGAGGATTTATACACTACACAAAAAAAATGATAATTTTGAGACAAATTTTGCCATAAAAAAATTTTCATCTAAAAAAAAAATGCCAAATTTTGCGACGAAATAGTATAAATTCGTCGTAAAAATCATTGTAAATTTGCGACGAAATAAATTTCGTCGCAAAAATTAATAAAATCAAATATGCAACGAAAATATTAAATTCATCGCAAATCTGCGATGAATCTTGTTTTCGTCGCAAATCTATATATAATAGTGATTTTATGATATTTTGCGACGAATCCATTTTGGTCGCAAAATTCGTCGCAATTTTTTTTTACAAATTATTTTTATTTTTGCATTTTATCCTGTATATAAATATGGAACAACTAAATATCGATTACATATATCCAGAATCCATGCAATACTAAAATGAAAAAATAAACAAACATCAATACAACAAACAAATTACATTCAATCTCATATAATATATATCAAGCAAACATAATCTCATAAACAATACATATTCATACTCTAAATACATATTCAAATGACATAATCTTATATCAAAATATCGAAAAGATATAATAAAATATCACTAATCTCTGATTATTTAGCAGACACTTTTTTCTGAATCAAAACTGAATAAAAAAACCAAAAAGTATCATTTTTAACAACAAACAATTATTATAAACTAACAAAAAAATAAATATGTAAAAACTTACTCATTCCGACGTGGATTTTCAAGCATCACCTTTCTTGACATCAACAACAATGTTGAAAAACAAAAATAATATTATTAAGCTTGATTTCTAAAATAAAGGATTCACAAACTAAATCAAATAACAAATTTAATTCAAAATACTATATACATAACAAAATTAAGAAGAATCATCACCGCCCTCATCATCACTAGAACTGGGAGGAATCTAACTTGGATCGGAGTCTAACTGAAGATGTCGCATAATAAAGTCTTGTTGTCGGTGCATTGCTCTCATTTGCCGATCTCTTTCCCTCATTTGTGTAAGTACCTCGAGGTAGTTTTGATATGATCAATCGAGTTAAGTTAGGTCATGTGTGGTTTTGATCCTTGTATCTAAGTGTGCATGAACTTAGGAACACAAGAAGTCGAGAGAAAGATGCAGCGGACGAGAAAGATGACACGGGAAGCAAGTCGACGGTCTCGGTGCATCCGAGGAACGAGAAGTTGCAGAAGAGTACACTGGTGGATCGAGAATGACGCGGTTCGAGGGACGCGAGGCAAGAATGACGCAATCCGAGGGACGAGAAGCCGGGGAGGAAGTCTGCTCAAGGAGAAAGTCGAAGTTGGGTTCGGGTGAGCTCAGCTTCGGACGACCAGAGATCACCCAGGCGATCGAAAGGAATGGAGGCGTCTCGGAGCAGCTAGAGGTGCCTCACCCGCCGGGCGCTGGAGGCGCCTCAACCGCCCATACAATGGAGGCGCTCACAATGCTCGGAGGCGCCTCACCCGCCAGTTTAATGGAGGCGCCCCGGAACAATGGAGGCGCCTCAAGCGCCCACACAATGAAGGCGCCCCTAATGCTTGGAGGCACCTCACCTGCCAGTTTAATGGTGGCGCCCCGGAACAATGGAGGCACCTCGACCTAAGGACTCGTTGCAGCGGATAAGTTCTGGAAGTCAAGTCAATTGAGGCACCCCCAACGCTTGGAGGTGCCCCCAGCGCTATCAGATCAGCAATGGATCAACTTCGATCCATTGGAGGCGCCCCCAATCAATAGAGGCGCCCCCATGACTATCATGTCAGCAAAACGGTCACTTCGACCATTTTGCTATAAATAGAGGTCGTGTCTTCTAGTTTTGTATAACACACTCTATTCTTTCAACTCTGCTTTTAATTTTCCAAGTTTGTGCTTTCAACGCTATAAGAGACTACTCCGCCTGAAGGAGTTCTTTAGTGAAACTTTCATTTGTCTTAGATTAACAATCACCTAGGTTGTAACCAAATATATTCTTGTGTCTCTTACTTTATTTTTATGTATTTATTTTTAATTAATTAATGTGTGTGTCCTTATTAGTAAGTTAGCAAGAGAAGAGTTATTTTTTTTATTTGTAGGAATATTCACCCCCTCTAGCTGGTGCAACCCGATCCTACAATTTGCTCATCCATTTCAATTATTATGCGGTTCAAATGACTAATCTCTTTAGTCAAGCTATTTATTTACGTCGTCACTGCTGATCGGGTGAAAGTAGATGTACAAGAAACTGTCTGGGTTCTGCTCAAAGAACTTATACTCAATATTCTTCCTCCTTTCTGGCCCCCATTCACTTGCAGTCATAAATCCAAGTTATTACCAACAGACTACTCAGATTCCTCAATATCACCACTAGCACTTGAACTTGTCTGTGCTAGCTCGAGCTCAGTGTATTTCTCCTGTATTGTAATGAGAAAATTTAAATTAAATATACTAAAATTAAATTTTAGAAACACATATAATCTTAATTATATGAA
>JBBUKS010000060.1:1244040-1263686 GCA_038050645.1 Hedychium gardnerianum | reverse complement strand
AGTATAATAACCAAAACATGCCTTTATTAATACAAGAATATGATACAATGAGTCCTTTAGTCAACCATCACATGATTTACTCTAGGGCTTCTACTAACAGCCCTTATGATAGAGGTAATCCTGCAAAACAGGCTTCCAACACTATCGTCTTACTACGATGCATCAAGTTTGGGTAGATACTCCGGTACAAATCTCCTAATTTTGTATCGGTAATCTGGATAGGATACCCTACATGTGAATGAACATAGAAGTAGGAAGTAACAATACTTGGGACATCAACAACCATCATAGCAAAATTGAAATCCTAGAATCGTTCCCCTCAAACCAATCTCTCACCCAACTTTCAAACTTTCTCTCTCTCATTCTTGCGAATTGATCAATTTTAATTGTTTAGATAACTAGCCTTGCAAAATCAATCAGTACTTAATCCATAGTCCCTATGAGATCAATATTTTTATTACATGACGACAATCGTTCGTTTGCAGAAATCATATAACTAGTTTTTTGCGCCATTGCTGGAGACTATTTTGATTAACATTGATTGGCTAGTGAATTGGTAAATCTAGATTTTTTTTCTTTCTCATTTTCAAATTTTACATTTCATTATTTTCATTATTGCATTTTTTTATTTCTCTGATAACTCTGTTTTGAAGATGATTGAGATTGTCTCTCTTTAATCTGAAGATCTGACCCGTAAGGAAATCTTCTTCATGTTGATCTTGAGATTGATAGGACTTACCGACATAGACGAAATGAGAAAAAGAAACTAGAAGCATATCTTACTCAAGCAGTTAACAAACAAATCGTTGAAAGACTATGTTGCACCCACAGCCAATGGCCTAAGGTCTAGCATCACCTGACCTTCTATTGAGGCCAACAACTTTGAATTGAAAATGATATTATTTCGACAGTGCAACAAAATCAATTTGGTGGAGGACCTACAAAAGACCCTAATCATCACTTTAGAATATTTCTGGAGATATGTGGAACAATGAAGATTAATGGAGCATCAACAGATGCAATTAGATTACTTCTATTTTCCTTTTCATTGTGGGATAGAGCTAAGGCTTGGCTAAATTCTTTACTGGTCGACAATATAACCACTTGGGAATAATGTGAACAGAAATTTCTTGATTTTTTTTTCCTCCAAGTATGACTACCCGCCTAAGAAACATTATTTTAAGCTTTATATAAAAAGATGGCAAGTCTCTATATGAAGCTTGGGATTTATTCAAAAGCTTACTATGTCAATGCCCTCACGATGGACTCAAAAAGTAGCTTATCATCTACACCCTTTATAATGAAATTTTCTATCAAACAAAGGTGTCACTTGACTCCGCAGTTGGCTGAGCTTTAATGAATAAGGGGTTAGATGAAGCTGAAGAAATTATTGAGAGTGTGGAGTTGAATCATCATCAATGGGTGTCTAAATGATGTAATCCTATAAAGATTGCCGGTAGGTATGAAGTGAATGCTATTGACTTGATTTCAACAAAATTGGATGCTCTGACAAAGATGTATGATACATTTAGTGTTAATTCTGTAAATGTTACTAATATGTGTTGTGATTTTTGTGGAGACGTAGAGCATGCAAAGGACACTTGTCATGTGGGAGCTATCGCTTCATAGCTAGCTCAAATGGAACAAGTAGATGCAATAGCTAACTTCAATACGAGGCCCAACAACCCTTACTTGGAAACATACAATCCTGGTTGGAGGAATCACCCAAACTTCTCTATCGTAGCAACCAAGATCAAGAAATGTCAAAAAAAATTGGCCAACCAACAGGAACTCAATCTTTTTCCCAACTTGACAAAATGGAGAAGATGATGAAGGACTTTCTTAATAAGCATTCCCCGCTAAATGAGGACCACAATCAATTGAAAGGTATAGTAAATAATTTGGAAGGTCGAACTAAAATGCTTGAGATTCAACTTGTGCAGGTAGCTAGCTCCTTACAAACAACTCCGGGGACATTTCTAGGGAAGCTAGAACTAAATCCAATTGAACATTGCACTGTCGTTGTCCTGAGAAGTAGCAAGTCCCTTGTTGAACCTTAAGTACAAAAGCCATACCAAGAAGAAGACCAAATACCAATAGGTGAAGCCACTCGGATTTCTTTTAATGATGATCACATTCATGAAGAATCTGTGGAAAATTAAGACGAGCCCAGGCCAAGTCCATCGTTGACGACATATGTGCTGCCAATACCATTTCCACAATGGCTCATCAAAGCCAAAAAAGATGAGGAGTTTGGAAAATTCATGGAAAAGATCAAGGCACTTTGTATAGAAATACCATTCCTTGATGCTTTGTAACAAATGTCGAAGTTTGCCAAATTCATGAAGGACATCATCTCTCATCAAATAAAGAAAGAGATTTATGGGACTATCGCACTAACGGAGGAATGTAGTGTACTTATCTTAAACAAGTTGCCTCGAAAGATCAAAGATCTCGGAAGCTTCTCTATTCCATGCAAGATTGGAACGATCAAGATAGTTAAAGCTTTATGTGATTTGGGGGAGAGTGTAAGCCTCATGCCTTACTAATGTTGTAAAAAATTGTGATTAAGTGATTTAAAGTTTAAAACAATGACACTACAACTTGCTAACCTATCATTTAGATACCCTTTGGGTATTCTAGAGGATATGCCAATTAAAATAGGTAATTTTGTAGTGCCTACAGATTTTGTTAGCCTAGAGATTGAGGAGGATTCAAAACTCCCCATCATATTAGGTAGCTCTTTCCTTGATACAGCTGGAGTTGTAATTAATGTTCAAAATTATAACCTCTCATTGGTAGTAGGTTAAGAAAAAGTTGAATTTGATTTATCTATAGCTACTGATGCATTTTTTGTCGAGGATACTTGTTTCAGGATTGATAAGATGAAGAAGAAAAAGAACCACCCAGTAGGAAGATCACTGAATGAAGCACCAAATCCAGTTGGTTAAGAAAAGAGGCCAATAACTAAAATGACAAATACATCATCCCACAAGAGCTAGGATAAAGGTTAGGCTTCAAAATGCAACTTTCCATGAAGGAGGGGAGCACAATCCTTTTAAGGCAAAGGCTCCTAATTGAGCCAAAGCAGGGGTTAAGCTTGTAACCTCAAACAAGACGCTTATTCGGAGTCAACCCAAGTCTTTTCATTATTTTTTTCGGTCTTTTCTTCGTTTCCTACTAATTTTAGTCTTTTATTTTTCTTTTTACAGAGTCAAAAACACCCACGAGCTAGCCGTGGTGAATGCCATGGGTGTGGGAAGGAGAAAGGCCAATAAAAGACACGATAGTGCTTAAAAAGGACGATCATGCCTTCACCCGTTGACTCAACAAAAAGGAAAAACATGGCCATGCTTTTGACCATAGAAAGTCAGGCTACAAATCAAAGAAAAAGACACGACCGACACGACCGTGTATATGATCTTAAAGGAAAAGTGATGTCGCAAACTACAAGTTCACGGTCGTCGTCAAGTAATAAAAAGTATCGATCCTATGAAGATTGAAAAATGAGTACTAATCTACGATGTGTAATCATTTATTTAGAGAATCCGAAAGTTGTGAAAGTCTTGGCAAAAGAGAGAAAGTTGTGAGGAAAAGTTGCTAGGAAGAAATCCGATGTTAAGAAGCGATCCCAGGACTTTGGTTTCACCACAATGACTGTGATTGTAAACACCCTAACCTATATTTGATTTTGTAATTCTCATTGATTGTTCATGTAGGTAGACAATCCCGATTTAACTGATGTAATCTTTTGGAACTACGCCGGTGTATCCGCCTAAACGCGATGCATACTTTCAGGGCGACATTGCTAAAGAACTGCTTTCACACGAAGGCCCCTGTCATGAGATACCCTATGATTTTCGAGTTGCCTTCCCTTACTACATGACACTGAATCGAGGCAACATCGTGAAAGCCTAGGGAATCCTCATGGTAACCCAACCTACTTTCGTGACCGACCCCCTATGTCTCGATATACTATGGGTCGGACAATTAGGTTCACCTCTCGGTCCTTTCCCGCACTCCTTGGGATACAAAAACATGCTTTTGGCATTGAGTTCGTGTATATATAGTAGAGCAAAACCACAAACAATCAAATCATAGAATAAAGAAACACAAATATACGAAACTTCAGACAAACAAGCATCTACATGTCAAAGGGCTACTCCGTTGTCTGAGAATCAAGATCACTACTCTAAGGACATGGAGTTATTGCAAGAATACATATTTAAATAAGCTTTTACAATCCAAACTCAAGAGAAAATAGAGAAAGACTTATTCTATGAAGCGTAGATCATCTTTGGGTTTCTCCTCCAACTCCAAACATGGACAAGAACTCCTCTAGTTCATTGGAACGACTCTCTTAAGGTTCCTTGTAACCAGGGAACTCTTTTTCCCTGATCCACGAGCCTTGGGGATCTTTTTATAGCCTCCCCAGCCCTTAGAATAGGAAGGAATTTCCAAAAATACCAATTTTATGAAATCTGTGGTAGGGCGACACGATTGTGTGAAAAACACACGGCCGAGTCGTGTATTTTTCTATAGCCTCTGTAGAAATGGGATACGGGTTTCTGGAAAGTTTCCTAGAAAAACACATGGCCGTGTGAAAAATACACGATCAGGCCATGGGTTTTTCTAGAAAGTTTTTTGGAAAAACACACGACTGGGCCATGGGTTTTTTCATGGATGGTGGCACAAGGCCATGTGGAAAACACATGACCCTGCAATGTGTGGTACTAGAAAATCCACGGTTTCTCCGTCTTTGCTCCTTTTTGTCCCGAGGAACACGCCCGTGTCTTGGGACATGACCAAAGCGTGTTCCTTGCTTTTTGTCTTCGTTTTAATTTTACTCTATTTGAGCTCTGATTATTCGTCCTATCAATGAAAAAGCACAAGAGCAAATCTATGAACAAGAAAATATTAAAACAATACTAAAAGGGAATAAATGATGCAATGTATGCTCCTAAAATATCACAAGATGAGTGCAAAAGACTAATAAAAACCCTATATGAAATACCCTCATCAAAATCCCCCAGACCGAAACTTTTGCTTGGCCTCAAGCAAAAACTGATGTCTACCCCAATGTGCATGAATAAACAACTCCGATCCCTAGCAAGTTCACCTAGACTGATCGAGTGATAGAATTATTAAGCTAAGGAATTCAAATAACTTCACCAAGTCCAACAAGATGATCACTAAGCATTGTGTGTAACCCGATCCTAGAGTTTTCAATTTTCAAACCTAGGTAAATCGTCATTCCATCATGTTTTTAAAGTTTATGACATTAGTAACTTACCTTCTATAAGCGAGGTTCGTCTCCCTAACCTAGACACAAAGTCTCAAAGGAGCACTCGATAATGAGAAAAATTGATAGGTATTTCCCTAGTAACCTAACTCGATCTCAAAGGGGTACTTATCATTTTCACCCATGACAACTTTTTTTATCCCATACCTTTTTTTTCTTTTTTTCTTTTGCAAAATAAGTGCAACACTTGAACAAACCTTATTTTCCAAATGGGTTAGCACAATCTGAGTATCTCCAGTAACTAAAATGTCTAGACGGGGTCACTTATAGATTCCAAAGTAGTAGTCCGACAAGATAAATCATGTCTATGTTGTACTAGATTAACTTTTCATAAACAAGTATTAAGTGTGAGTGTATGAGTAAATAATCAAGCAAGCACATGGTGAAATAGTATCTGACACACCAAAAGCTTATGTGGATAGTTCAAGAGACTCTAATAGACACCGAATAGATGCCTAATCAAGAACTACAACTAATTACTCATAATGATGAGGTAATGGATGGACCTGTTAATACATTGCCTCTTCGTAGATCTAGAAGGACACATCAAATTCCTGAGAGATGGATTTATCATAAGTGAATTGAAAGACATGTTGCATATTAAGGATGAGGAGCCTACTAGCTATGAAGAAATTTTGAAACATTCAAAAAGGGATAAATGGTTAAGCGCCATGAAGTGGGAAATGAATTACATGTATGAAAACCAAGTTTGGAACATGGTGGACCCACCCAAAGGTATAACACCTATTGTGTGCAAGTGGATTTTCAAGAAGAAAACCAACATGGATGGTAATATATTACCTACAAAGCAAGATTAGTGGCAAAAGGCTATCGTCAAAAATAAGGTATTGACTATGACGAAACCTTCTCACCAATAGTCACGCTTAAATTCATTCAGATACTCCTGGCCATAGCAGCTCATTACAATTATGAGATATGATAAATGGATGTGAAAATAACTTTCCTCAATGGAAATTTGTTCGAGGATATGTATATGATACAACCCGAGGGTTTTACAACTGTTGATAAAAATAAAGTATGCAAGTTTCAACAGTCCATTTATGGACTACAGAAAGCATCTAGGAGTTGGAACATCCATTTTGATGAGGTAATCAACGAGTTTGATTTATCACAAAATCCAAACGAACCTTGTGTGTACATGAAGGTTATGTTGGGGAGCCTGATGCGGGTGCATGCTAAAACACGTTTCACAAACATGCATAGCAGAAGATAAAAATAGTAATAATTCTAAATTATTACATCACATGCACCACATGCATAAAAGGATAATCCATGCTAGACATGAGCATAAAATAAAATTTTATAGAAATAAATTTAACTAGCTATACCTGACAGATGATGTGGAGTGGAAAGGGCATCAACCAAGCGACACTCAGAAGCTTTGCCTTTATTTGTATCCAAACTAAGAACTCCTCAAGATGACTTCAGAAGTCACAAGTTAGATCTTTGCGAAAGGTACTACCCTTGCGTATGAGAACGAAATGATCATAGAGAGGTATCTAGGTTCAATTCGTGTCCGGTGGCCAAAGCAACCCAACGACACCAAACTAGCTGAATGACGACCTTGAAGTTGCTGTTCAGAATGTGCAAACCTACTGCTGACATGGGATAGGGAATCTAGGATGTTGAACACCTAGAGGAAGCCGACGAAAAGCCAACACAACCCAAAGGATGGGTTGCCGGTGGTGGACAACATTCGACGACTATTATCTTCTTGCTTGGCGGCGGCTGCCATTGTCCCACGCCAACTGTGGTTGACTTCGGACGGTGGTGGCTGGGTGGAGGGGGGGAATGGGCCACCAATGGATGGCCCAGTGATGGCTGGTTGTCGACGAAACAAGAGGGGGCAACCCATCTTGTTGGTCGACGACAAGGAGAGGAAGGAGGGAGAGAGAGGGAGAGAAAAACCTAACTTTTAGGTTTTCCTTGTTCGAATTAGATTTCTCTCTTCAACCCATATATAAATATATTTCTTAACGGGTTTGGATCTACATCCAAATCCGTTAACCAGTTAACCTAATCCACCAACTTATGTTTGGTTTAAAACCAAACCATGTTTGTTCAAGAACAAAACCCATTGGTTCAAAAACCAAAACCCTTTAATTAAAACTAAACCAATTTGGTTTATAATTAAAACAAAAAGGTACATCTCATCTTCAAAAGATGTGGCACATCCGTGCTTTCATTCTGACAAATACATATTTGTCCTTCGTCTGGTCCAACAAAACTTAATCTCTCTCAATATGAGAATCCAATTCTCAAATCGTTTTAAGCATTTCGGATAAACTCGTAGTGCGTGTGACCTCATAGATTCCTAGTTTATGTTGGTCATCCATAATTAACCATTAATTATGAATCGATCATAATTAGCACCTAGTAGTACATCATGATCCCCAATTAACCAAAAAATCAATGGTTGATTAATAGTGAGTCGTGCCTCATTCCTTTCACTCATCTTATACCCACTTGGTTCAGGACATGGTCTATGTGTTAGTTCCCACTAGGATAACTATGTCACACTTAGCCTAAGTAATACTTACTCCTCTAGTGAATTCAAATTACTCGTACATGTGTCCAATAGTACAATACTCTTAACATGTGATGCTTTGGCCAAAGACCTTGAGTAACAATCCTGACAAGTGGCCATAGGATATACATCTCCTCGAAAGGAGCGGTGATTCCTCTGTGGCCTATTCAAATACATTAGGACACTTCGACTTATACCCAATCATATTGGGTCCACACCTCCGAGGAGATGCTTTCTTAAGATGTCAAAGTATAAGTCTCCATGACCAAGATGAGTTGAATACCTCAAGTCGAAGGAAACAAGTCGAAGGAAACTTGCACTCGTGCTGCAGTAAGAACTTTGTTGACATATATATATATATATATCTAGAGAACCATATGAAGTATTACAGCAGGTCACTCTAATTAACTAATTATCATAACTAGCATCCACATTTAACTCTCGACACCCCAATGTCTCTAGCTAGTGTGGAGTAACTACTTGATTAGACCAAGCAATATAACCCGTGCAAGTCTCACAAAATTGATGATGTACGAACATATCAATTTGTCGACTATGAAAGATTTCAATACATTCATAATTATACATGTAGAAATGCCCACTAGTTATGATCAAATCACAAGTTCTCTCATGCTATGAATCGTATTACGAACATTCAGTAAGTGAGTTTAAGATCTAATCATATACATAAAATATGTACACTAAAATAGTGAATCTTTATTTATCCAATAAAATAAAACATACCATAAGGTGATTGCTTTAGGACATCTCTCAAATATAACATACTCCCACTTGTCCTAATGCCAATTGCCATGGTATTTGATGTGCGTAGATTATATGTACTTTTATGCATTATTTGACGCACATCTACTTATATTTCATGAGCATAATTTATAGATATTTCACCCTATTTCATTATTATGGCATACTTCTATTATTATAGATATTTCACCCTTTTCATTGACAAGAGGTGATTTGGAGCATATTTGGAGCTAAATTAGATTTTGGGAAGCCTGCAGATGAAAAGTAGAATGACCATAACCTTTCACATGATTGGAGTTTCGAGTTAAATTAACTTTCAAAATGTAGATAACTTCAATATCTATAACTTTTCTTCAGAGTGAAATAGAATAATCCATGATCTAGTCATGCTAAAAGGCACAGTTGTGCCTCCCAAGCATGCTTGTGTCCCCTGCTCTGCCCAGATTAATAGACTAAACTTTGAACCATCATAACTTTTGGCTTGGTTGGAGTTTTAAGGTGTACTTTATATAAAAATGAAGATAACTTTAAGGCCTACAACTTGTCTTCAGAATGTAAGCTGAGAAAACAACATCTACCTATAAAAAAAGGCACGGTCGTGCCCCTCTACCAGGGGCTCCTCATCTGTAGGTCGTGCTTCAAGGCACAATTGTGCTTTGACTCTAGGAGCTCCTCATTTGCAGGTAGTGCCCCAGAGGCATAACCGTGCCTCACTTCTAGAGCATGAGCCATGTTTTTTTAAACATGAGCCATGTTTTTTAGGCATGGGCTGTGTTTTTTTAGGCACGGGCCATATTTTTTTAGGTATGGGCCATATTGTTTTATGCATGGGCCATGTTTTTTTAGGCACAACCGTATCGAATTCTAGACAGCCTGCAGACTAAAAGTAAAATGGTTGTAACTTTGTGCTCGATTAGAGATTTTAACTGATTCAAGTTTCAGAATGTAGATAACATCAAGATCTACAATTTTTATTCAGAGCCTAACCCGAGGATTAAGTGGTTTAAGGTGTTAAAAATTGTGTTTTGTGAAGCCTAACAAAGGGGACAGATCTAGAAATTCTTGGCAAGTATAAAAGAAAACACTTACTTGATCATCTTTTGTTTGGGGTTCATTCTCTCTCCTTGGGGAAGGGTTCTCCCCTTAGGGGGAAATCCTAGAGCTTCCATCTCCTCCTCCTCAACGATCTGTCCACCTCCGGAGCAAGGAGTCGTCCCAAAGACACCGACTTCACCACGATAAGCATCTCTTCTCCCTCTATTCTCAAATTTTGGGTTGTAAGAATGTTCTATTTCGTGTCTTTGGTTTGTTATTCCTTATTCATGGAGTAATCCTCTGAACTCTAGGGTTAGGGAGTAATTATGATGTGTGATTGATGTATGAACTATGTATATATCATTTCCTTGTTTAATGAACTGTTTATGTCTTGTTCTATGTGTATTGTGCCTACTACATGCTTGACAAAATATGTGTGCGAGTAATGCATGTAGAAGTAAGGGATTTGCCTTTATGTTGAGGTTGCTACTAGGCTCGATTATCGGGAAATTCTTAGTGACAGAGGACATCCATTCAACCAGACTTACATACTCTTAGTGACAAAGGGTATCGATACTTACCCACTTCCTAGAGTCAAAAGACCTTGACATAGGAGTTATTCTTTGCTAGGACATTCTTATGGTATTCCATTCTAGAAATCTGTTAGAATCCCTACAAGAATGTAAGCATGGAAAATAGAGAGATGAATATACATTAGGGACAATAATTAGCATCATAATGAAATTAAAATCCTAGAACTATTCTTCCCATAAACTCTTCCCTCTCAACCAACTCTTCCCTCTCACAACCAACTCTCTCTACCTCTCTCTCTCTCTCTTCTCTCTCTAGTTCTCAAGCATTCAACCAACCTTCGATCATCTAGATAACTTACTTTATAAAATTACTAGTGCTTAATCAATAGTCCCTCTAGTTATGATAATATTTTATATTACTAACGACGTTGTCGTGCACTTGTGGTTTCGTTAACACTGTCCAATATTGTAGGCTTGGATGTGACTGTCAAACTTACTTAGTGATAGAGTCTTTGTAAAAGAATCCGCTAGGTTCCTTTCGGTGGGAATCATCTCGAGTTGTATTTCTTTCCTACTGATGATCTCTCTGATCAGATGATAATGTAGAAGCACATGTTTGGATCATTGGTGAGACCTTGGTTTCTTAGTCTGCGCGATGGCTCCATTGTTGTTGCAATAAACTGGTAATGCTTCAACAATGCTTGGGACCACTCCAAATTTAGTGATGAACTTCTTGATCCAAACAACTTCCTTTACTGTAATGTATTCTGCCATTGTGGTAGAATAAGTGACGGTCTCTTGCTTGGAACCCTTCCAACTTATTGCACTAACATTCAATATGAATATATATCCAGACTGAGACTTTGAGTCATTCTTGTCTGTCTAGAAGCTAGTATCCGTATACCCGCGTATTACCATATCACCATCTCCATATACCAAGAACACATCCTTAGTTCTTCTCAAGTACTTAAGGATTGCCTTGATAGTCACCCAATGATCCATGCCATGATTTGACTGGTATATGCTCGTGACACTTAGAGCATATGATTCATCAGGCCTCGTATATAACATAGCATACATGATAGATCCTATCGCTGACTCAGAGGGTATCTTACTCATGTAAATCCTCTTGTCTTCTATGCGTGGGTACATAGACTTTCAATTGTGAATCCCATGCCTCATGGGCATGTAACCTTTCTTAGATTCATCCATGCTAAACTACTTTAACCCTCTGTCTATATATGTAGAATGTGAAAGACCAAGAAACCATTTGATCTATCTCTATAGATCTTAATCTTGAGGATATAAGTTGCTTCTCTTATGTCTTTCATAGAGAACGTTTGGGACAACCAAACTTTAACTGACTGTAGAACATGTATATTATTTCCTATAAGTAATATGTCGTCGACATATAACACTAGGAATGCGATCGCACCTCCACTAACCTTCTTGTACACACAAAGTTCGTCAGGATTTTGTGAGAAATCAAACTCTTTGATTGCCTCATCAAAATGGATATTCCAACTCCTATATGCTTACTTCAATCCATAAATGGATCGTTGAAGCTTGCATATTTTATTTCTATCAACATATATGAAACCCTCAGGTTGTATCATATACATATCCTAAAACAGATTTCCATTGAGGAAAGTCATTTTCACATCCATCTTCCATATCTCATAATTGTAATGAGCTGCTATGACCAAGAGTATCCAAATGGATTTAAGCATAGCTATTAGTAAGAAGGTTTCGTCATAGTCAATGTCTTGCCTTTGACAATAGCCTTTTGTTGCTAATCTCGCATTGTAGGTAATCACATTACCATCCAAGTCACTTTTCTTCTTAAAAATCCACTTGCACCCAATAGGTGTGATGCCTTCAGGTGGGTCTACCAAGTTCCAAACTTGGTTTTCGTACATGGAATCCATTTTCGACTTCATGGTTGTAAGCCACTTGTCTCTTTCTGGATTTTTTAGAACTTCTTCATAATCAGTAGGTTCCTCATTCTCAATGAGAAACACGTCATTCAATTCACTTATGAGAAATTCACATCTCTCAGGAATCTTACGTGTCCTACTACATCTACCAAGAGGCAGTGTCTCCATAGGTTCAGCCAATAGCTCATCATTATGAGTAATCTGTTGTGGTTCTTGACTAGACATCCTTCTATGTCTATTAGAGTCTCTTAAACCTCCTCAAGTTCAACGTCACTCCCACTATTTTCTTGCAAGAGAAACTCTTTCTCTAAGAATATTGTATACCTTGAAACAAACAAGTAAACAACTATCTCAAGTAAATAGCTGCCTTGGTCAAGACTCTATTTAGCAAGTAAACAGCTGTCTTAAGTGCATAAGTCCAAAAGGACTTGGGAAAACTCGTATGATTCATCATTGACCTAACCATGTTCAACAAGATTTAGTTTTGCCTTTCAGATACATCATTGTGTTGTGGCGAATAAGACAGAGTCCATTGAAACAATATTCCATTATCCCTGAGATAATTTTGAAACTCTTGACTTAAGTATTCACCATCTCGATTGGATCGAAGTAATTTAATACTTTTGTCAAGTAGTTTCTCTACATTATTTTTGAATTCTTTGAACCTTTCAAAGGCCTCAGATTTGTATCTTAATAGACACACATACCCAAATCGGGAGTGATCATCGATAAGATAATTAAGTAGTTATAACCTCCTCGTGCATGAGTTAACATCGGTCCACATATATCGATATATATAAGGTTGAGCAACTATCCCACTAGTTCACCTTTTCCTTGAAAAAGATAACTTAGTCATCTTGCCTTTTAAGCATGAGACGCATGTATTAAATGAATTTAATTCAAATGATTCCAAACTATTAATCTTTTGCAATTTGAATATACATTTCTTGCTTATATGACCAAGGCGATACTTTCATGAGTAGGAGGTTAACTGATCATCCATTTGAGCATACTTGTTGCTCGTTTCGATATTGAATACGTCATTGAATTTATCTAACGCATAGATGTCATTGTATAATGTTCTAGTTCCATAAAGAATGTCATTCAAAGTTATGTAATAATAATTGTTACTAAAAGTCAAATGAAAATCTTTTCTATTTAAGCAAGAAATAGATATAATGTTCTTTATTAATGCAGGAATAAAATAACAATTATCCAATTCCAAAACTACTCCACTAGGAAGCTATATCAAATAAATTCCGATGGCTATAGTTGCAACCTTTGTTCCATTGCCAACTCACAAATTTGATTCTCCCTTGACCAGTTTTTTACTATTCCTTAGCCCTTGTATGTCATTACATATATGTGAGTCGTACCCAGTATCCAATATCCAGGTGTTAGAGGAAATAGTATGACATTCAATGACAAAAATACCTGAAGCAGATGGGGCATCGGAAGCCATCTTATTCTTCGTAGACTCAAGATAGATCTTGTAGTTTCTTCGTCAGTGTTCTATCTTGCCACAATAGTGACATGGGCCTTTTCGAGCCGGTTCTACTGTCTTGGCCTATTTCTTCCCTTTGGCTTAATGCTTTGACTTCCTCTTAGAACCTTTCTTCGAAGAGTCAACCAACATCACCGCCTTTTGTTATTTCTTAACAGATGGTTCCATAGTCTTGAGCATGTTGATCAACTCTGGAATTGTGAATTCAATACGGTTCATCCGATAGTTCATCACAAACTATGAATAATTATCAGGCAAATTGTGCAGAATTAAGTTAATATTTAATTCATGATCCATCACAAAATCAAGTGATCCCAATCGCTTAATGTAGTCGTTCATCTTTAGTATATGTTGCACTATAGATGAACCCTCCTGCATCTGTGAGCGAAAGAGGAGCTTGGAGACGTCGAACCGTTCGAATTTCGCTTGCTCATCGAACAATTCATGGAAATTAAAAATAATAGTATAAGCATCCATATGCTCATGCTATTTTTGTAATTCAGGAGACATCGAGGTTAGATCCGGGTCAGCCGTGTGCTTCTAATAGACCATCCTTTAGTCATCTGTAGCATCATCTACAAGAGGTTCTTTGAGGACATATGCTATCTTTTCAGACTTAGAATGATTCTTAAATTCTGATACCAGTCCAGGAAGCTCGGTCTAGTCAGTTTATTTGTATCCAAAATTGAGCACAAATTTAAAGACATCATGCGTAAATTAATAACCTAGAAATACAAATCGAGCAAACATGAGAGAGATGCTTCACTATATAAATGTAAACAATTTACATACGTATAAGAATTCCACTTATTTATCAAATTTAAGACCCCTTACTTTAAATCCGGGAGATCGTAGGTTTTTTTTAAGTGGGTTGATATCCACTATAGATAATAACAACTTTAGAGTGAGTCTAACAAGCCATTCTTAGCTCTAATGGTAGGTATCACATATACCAATTATATATCGCACATATATAACTATCAGATTATGCTATCAACTAATTGATATTCGCATAAACATCGGGTTGTTAACTCATTAACACATATGCATCATATGTATATCACCCAACTTCACCTCTATCCACATTGACTTTGGAGAGAGTCCAACAAATCAATGTTTTAAGTTAAAGCCGACCCGTTAATCATGAGATCATATCTGAATGGTTCGAACATATCTAATTTCAAGTTGGGCTTGGAGTAAGTCCAACAACCCAATCAAGAAATCAAACTCTAGTTTTTATCATATTAACGGAAGGTGTAGGCTTTAATTATTTTGTAAGAGTTTTCGGTCTCATCCTCTTTTCTATGCAAATAAGTAAACTATCTACATGACATGACATAAACATGACATTACATAATTAATGTAATTAATCATGACAAATGACATGACATGACATGACATAATTAATGCAACTAATCATGACATAATTAATGTCATAGTTGTTATAAATTTTATTTGGAAATAAAATATGATTAAGAATCTGATTTTAATAAATCAAGATTCCTTAATTAAATTAGAAAATAATTTTCAAATCTAATTATATATTTTATTTAGAAAATAATTTCCAATTAAGAAAATTTAATTAATTAGAAAATAATTCTCTATTTGAAAATTTCCTAACAAATTAGAAAATATTTTTAATAATTAGAATTTTTCAATTAATTCAGAATCTTTCCATAATTGAAATTTCCTAAATTATTTTGGAAAATTTTCAAAATTAGAATTTTCTAACAAATTAGGAAACTTTCCAAAATTAGAATTTCCTAACAAATTAGGAAACATTCCAAAATCAAATTTACAGCCAACTACGACTCGTAAAATAATTTTACGATTATGTCGAAGCATGATCAAGCTCTGATACCACTATTGGGGAACCCGATGGATGCGTGCGTTAGACATGTTTCGTAAAACGCACAGCGAAAACAGAAATAATAAACTATTTTATTACAACACACATACCACACGCATGTAGGATACAACATGCCAGACATAACCACATAATTAAAAAAATTACAAAACAAAGGTATACCTGACGAATGATGTGAAATGGAAATGACATCAATCAGCGACGCTATGAAGCCTCTCCTCTATTCGTATCCAAGCGAGCTATCGTCGAGACAACTTCACAAAGTCATGAGCCTCGGTTCCGTCTTCGGTACTATCCGATGAACGGAGACAAGTTCTCTGAGAGAGAGACTCCACCCACGGTTCGGTATCTAGCAGCGTTCGCAAACCAACGATACCAAACATGGAGAAATCCAACTTGCTTCTATGCCTAGTGGCTTACGCAACCCGACAACACAAAACAAATTGAACGACAACCCTTGAGTTGTTGTTTGGAGGGATGACTCGCTGCTGCCAGTGATTTGATTGGCGGCAAGGACTCCGGAGGTCGAAGAGGGAGCAGTGGAGGGAGGGCCAACCGGTGGAAGCGCCGGTGGGGTTGGGCAGCGACGGCGTGCGGCTTGCGGGACAACAACAGCCTTGCTATTGTTCCTGTGCTCAGACGGAGGGTTGCCAGTGGTCGTCGGACGTCCGTCAGTAGGGGGTGTAGCCAGAGAGGCTGGTGGCAACAAGGTGGCACCAATGGCTGGCGATGGCCCCTTTAGGTGGCGACGACAAGGAGAGGAGAAGAGAGAGGGAGAATAATAACCTAATTCTTATTTCTCTTTAATCTATATCATTATATAGATTTCCTATCAGGTTTGAGGAACAAGTCCAAACTCATACCCACTAAGACAACCCTATCCATTAGCCTTAAGTTTGGTTACAGACCAAACCAACTTGGTTCAAAACCAAAACACCTTGGTTCAATAACCAAACCTCTTTTAATTAAAAGCAAACCAATTTGGTTTATAATTAAACCAAAGAGGGTCCAACTCATCTTTAAAAGACGTGGCACATCCGCGCTTCCATTCTGACAAAATATCTTCCATATTTTCCCTTCGTCTGGTCCAACCAGACTTAATCTCTCTCATTATGAGAATCCAATTCTCAATCTCATTTTAAGTCTTTCGGATAAACTTGTAGTGTGTGTGACCTAATAGGTTCCCTGTTATGTTGGTCATTCGTAATTAACCATTAATTACAAATAGATTATGAGTGGAACCTAATAGTACATCATGATCCCCACTTGATCAAAAAATCAACGATTGATCCCAGAAACACTTCTGAACCTTCAGCAGCTATAGTGAGTCGTATCTCGTTCCTTTCACTCATCTTATACCCACTTAGTTTAGGACATTGTCTATGTGTTAATTCCCACTAGGCTGACTATGTCACAACAAGCCCAAGTTATACTTCCTCATCTTGTAGATTCAAATTAATTAGACATGTGTCCAAGAGTACCATACTCTTGATATGTAATGTTTTGACCAAAGACTTTGAGTAATAATCCTGACAAGTGGCCATAGGGTATACGTCTCCTTATAAAAGGAGAGATGAATCCTCTGTGGGCTATCCAAATACCTTTGGACACTTCGACTTATACCCAATCATCCCGTACCCACACCTCCATGAAGATGTATTGACTAAGATATCAAAGTATAAGTTTTCATGACCAAGGTGACTTGAATACCTCAAGTTGAAGGAAACTCGCACTTAAACTACAATGAGATCTTCATTGACATATCCATATATGTAAAGAACCATATGAAGTCTTATGGCAGGTCACTCCAATGAACTAGTTACCCTTAACTAGCATCCACGTTTAACTCTCGACATCCCAATGTCTCCAGCCAGTGAGGAGCAGTTGCTTGGTTAAATCAAAAGTACAATACGTGCTAGTCTCTCTAAATCGATGATGTCCAAACTCATCAATTCATCGATTAGGGAATATTTGAATACATTTATAATTACACATGTAGAGATGCTCACTAGTTGTGATCCAATCACAAGTTCTCTCATGCTATGAATCTTATTGCGAACATTTAGTAAATGAGTTTAAGATCCAATCATATACATAAAGAATATATATTCAAATAGTGAATCTTTATTTATCCAATAAATAATAAAAATCATAAGATGATTGCTTTAGGACATCTCTCAAATATAGTACATGTCTCACTACAGACCAAATTTCAAACGGTCATAATTTTTGATCTAGGATGAACCACGGGATGTACAACCAATCAAATCAAAACTCTTTCAAAAATCTATAGTTGGGTACTAGATTCAACCTATCGACCCAATTTCAAACCCTAAAAAATGTTGTTTAAAAGCCCTTTAGAGGCCTATAAGAGCTTTGTTTAGGATAAAGACGCTCAAATGACGTAGGAAGGGATCGAGCTTGCACAATAAAAGGAAGGACAATGCTCTAGATAAGGGTATCGAATATAACCCCTTTGACATTATTTTTTTGGGATTGCTAATCACAAGACTCGTTATGATATACTTGATATGAGAAAATTGTCAATACCCAATATTTAGACGATGATATTTATTGGATGATTAGTCGATTAAGATGAAATGAATCGATGAGTATGAAGTATCCTACTTATCTTAGGATTAGCCTTGAATTTTTGAGTTCGGTGGAGGTTAATCTTTTACAAGGTGAAGGATGTCAAGATTGTCTAATTTCTTTTTGGTTGTTTAACAATGATCATCATATGACCTTGGAAGAATTTGATTTGATTTTGAATTACCTTATGGTGAGGAACGGAGAGAGTCTAGGAATATTGTCATTGGAGGATTGGACACCACCATAGTCCAAGCCTTTGATTATGATTTGATCAAACTTGAGGAACCTAGAGGTAGCTCAAGGATGGATATGGAGGCTTATGTAGCTATGCACATGATTATTAGGGATGATGATTGTTATTGTCGGGTTCTTAAGAACCAATGACCCTATCCTTTGAGCCTATTTATATGGAGCCCCAACCTCACCTGACCACACGAGTCGCCCCACCTAGACATTCTTTTATTTCTTTTGCTAATTCTTCTGCAGGACATTAGAGAGCAACAGACTAAGCAGAGATAGAGGGCGAAGCTATACTACTAGAGATCCGACGATCATTATCACCGTAAGGAGCACAACCGCTAGATGGAGGAGTACCATCGATAGTGGAACGACTGATACAATTGGCACACATCACTTAATAACCTCTCTAACTTCCTTCCTTTTCCACCTCCTCCAGAATAAATTTTGAAATCATTGAGGACAATGCTTTATTCAAGTCAGTTGGTTTGTTTTGTTAGTTTTTAGTTTAGTTTTGTTATGTTCATTTTTGCATCATCATTTTTTTTTATTTTGTTGCATTATTATGCTTACCATGCCATTATGAATTTTATTTGTTTGTTCCTTATAATACGACATTAGCATGATGGAATTTATGTTTTTGTGAAAAGCATGTTCGTATCTTTAGCGATTTGTTTTTTTTCCTATTTATGGTAGCATGACATGAACACTATTGAGTTGGATAATTTTGGTGTTGGCCTACTTGCTATTATCTTTATCTTATTTTCACTTAGATTTGATCTTGATAGTTGATATATCTGAAAATAGTTATGAATTATACAATTGGACTAATACCTTGGTTTTTAGGTGACCCCTATATTTTAGTTACTGGAGAAACACTTGGGTCTGGATCTTAATGAAAAAAATTGAAAAAAGTGTGAAAAAAATGAAAGTATTGAAAGAGACTTTATATGAAAAAAAAAAAGTGTTGTTCATGAGTGGAGTGGAAACAACATGGTACCCCTTTATATCATTGAGTTAGGTGATCTTTTAAGATCTCGAGGTTACTAGGGAAATATAGATCAATTTCTCTCGATGCCAAGTGTTAAATATGGTAATTTTAAATAATAAAATAATATGTGAAAGCAAGGAAATAATATTTATGGAATTTATTTGGAATTTATAGAGATTTTTCTGGATTTAATTGGAGCTAATTGGAAAAGTTTAAGGGGATAAAAATAATAGACTTTTGAGAAGTCTGTATTGATACATTAATTAAACGGGAGTTGATTGGTGTTATTAAAACTAAGGATGAAATTAAATTAATTATAAGTTGATTTGATCAAAACC
>JBBUKS010000060.1:1213014-1233387 GCA_038050645.1 Hedychium gardnerianum | reverse complement strand
AAGCAGCTGGGACAAAGACAATGCTGACAGAAGTGAGAGATTATTAAATCACAATTTTGTTTTAGAGACATGGCATAATTGTTTGAATGAGGTTTAAGCCTCAATTTTGAGCTTGCACAGGAACTACCAACTAGGAATACAAAACTTAACCATTGATTCGGGAGCTCCAACATGCTAATGCTTTCTCTTTTTCACTTGCTTATTCTCAAGCCTCTGCCGTGCTTTCTGAAACTCTTCTTCAGTTGGTTCAGCATCAGCACTGGTACCACATTTAGCCACGATAGAGGAGAGTATGGAATTGAACTGCTCTTTTCTCTGGCTCCTGCGCTGAGATATAACTGCAACTATGTCCATTCCTTCTTGTTTCTTTGACCTATATATGTTTGGCAAAATGAAACTAAATCTCGTGAACAAAAAAAAATAAAATGAAGAACTAGGTGCAATCCGGGAAAAATGCTCACTTCCGTCTTCTAACTAGAGGATCAGTTGGTGGTTCCGTTTCAGCAACTTTCTTAGCCCATGTCTGATAAGCTTTGCTCGTCTTCAATTCTCCTGGAAAACAAAACTCTTGCTAGTAATATTGCCTTCATCATGAGCAATAATATGTGATTGTTCTCACAAACTAGAGCAATAACTAATTACTAAAACTGATGGGGGAAAACATCTCACCTTCAGCTATTGCTTCATCGAGTACATCCTTGAAGCGGTGTGAATCCAACTTTGGATCAGAACAAATCATTGAACAGAACAGCCTGAACAAACCAGGTGACTTGTCATGGTACAACTTTAATTATAAGCCTCAATGGACTTGCAGTCGCAGTATTACTATGGACTTGCAGTCGCAGTATTACTATATGAACAAAAAATTGTTATCTTTTTTCCTTTTACAAAAAGCAAACAAATTAATAAGAAAACCTAACTAACAATCAATGTCCTAAAGCTTGCTGCCATTCAAGTTTTAAATGCATGCAAAATTTGGAAATTTTTACTGAGCAAGCCAGATTAAAGTACAAAGAACTGAAGGTATTTTCTTCATTACCTATTCATATTGCCATTGAATTTTACGTAGAGATCCTTCAAATCTTTTTTCTCTGAATCAGAGCCTCTATAACTAGCTTCAAATTCTTCAATATCAGCTTCTGTAACCTAAAACCAAAAGAAACAAACCGATCTATGTAATCATGTTATCTTACAAGTCTAACTGGATAACAATGAAATTGGACATTTCAAGGGCTATACTCGTTTGTACACGGTTCTGAAATACTCCTGCAGAGTCTCAGCAGCATCCCCAACCAAAGCCTGTTGAAAACAAACATTCCATGAAGATCACGAGAGGGTTGCACATCTATTTATTGATGTAGAAATAATATAATACAAGAGGAAATAAATCTTTCGAAAGATATTACATCATCACCAGTATAACCAGTCTCATCATAGACTGTTCTTTTCTCCTCATCCCCAAGAATAGATATAACCTTTTGCAGAAGTTGGAATTTTTCTTTTGCTTCCTGTAAATTGAAGCAAATTCTTGATTATGTTTTGACTAACAATCCTAATGTGAAATTAACTACTATCTGGAAACAATTCTCAACCTCATCACCAGGATTTTTATCAGGATGAAGTCGCAAGGCAAGTTTGTAGTAAGCCTTCTTTATTTCTTGCTGAGACACTGTCCGTTCCACACCAAGAATCTGCAAGAACACTATATCAAGCTACTAACCAAAATCTTATGAAGCTAAGAAACAAAGTGAGAATCTGAAAGCAATACTCTAGCTAGCAAGCTATTCTAGAAACAAGTTCACAAGCTAACAAGATGAGGAGCATTTGATGTCATGAATCACTAGAAAAGCATTCAATGTGAAAAAAGATATGTTTCCTGGCCCTCTAGTTAACCATTGTCATTAGTACTCAGTTAGCTTGTGCGCATTCATTACAACTTCAATACATAAAAGGATAGAAATGACAGAGCATTTGAGTAATTGCAACACCAAAACATAGTATCAAGTATAAATAAGAAGATACATTGCAACAATTTTCAGAAATTGAAACTATTGGAATGATGAAAATAGATTTATTTTTTTACTACATGCAATGAACCATAAAAGATACATAATATGTCAAAAGCAATATACAGGCAAATGTAATTTGGATAATGAAATTTACAGGTGGTGTCAAAAAAAAATGTATGGAGTTCCTAAATTCTTTTTCATTGTGTATATTCTATAGAAACATACATCTGTGCGGGTTCAATTAAAACCACTTATGGAAATTTAGTTCCTTGACTAAGACAAACTCAACCTTTCATCCAGTTACAGTTTTAAGCTGATTTCATTGAATTGGATGACTGCCAAATCTTTGTCCTGCTGAAGACAAGAATATAAAGAATCCTTGTCGTGAATTTTTAACAAGGTTGCAGCCATTTCAATGTGAGAGATATTGGATGTTCATTTGTGTTCGTCTATAGAACATGAAGGTCATCATTCTGGACAATTGACCTAACAATTATGGCTTTTGATCCTCTCAACTTGATAGTCTAACCATTTTAAACGGGAAATTGTAGAATCACTGTAGGTGGGACTAAGTCGCTTGATGAGGATCAATGACTAAGATGTAGAATTTCCCGTTCGAAGATCTATCATCACCTACTAAGCGTTTATGTCAACCTCAGGATATTAATTCACCAATATTTACTCCATAACAGTACTCAACGCTCGAAACTATGGACGAGAACCCAAGAACTTGCCAAAATTATCTCCACGAACAACGTCCCCACGACCTGATTTGCATATACCTAACATAATAATATGGTTTTGTCCAACAATACACCCATCGATCACATGATTACCAGGTGTTTGTTGAAAACTCAAACACTAGAAGGGGCTCTAGAAACCCTAACCCTAATAACGAGTCAACGGCGATGAAAGAGCATAGAAAGGTACGACGAAGGGTAGAAAGTTCGAACAAGCAAAACAATAAAAATTAGGGTTTTCGTTTGCGCGTCATCCAACGAACGACGCCAGAAACAGAAGACCAGGATACCTCATACAAGCTCTTGTCACTGGAAGTGGACGAGGCGCTGGCACCTTCTCTTGGAGCATTCTCCTCGACGCCCTCCTCTGAAACCCTCGATCGCTTTTTCCTTCCCATCTCTAGCAGAGCGGACGACTCGATCGAGGAACGGCAGCGACGAGAACCGAAGAAAAAACGGTGAGTGGCGCGGCTGGCTCAAAATATTCCCGCCTTTTCACATGTGCTGGATTTATACATAAATCAATCCTACGAAGATATTGAGTCTGAGGAGAAATTTTAACTAAAAGCAACCACCTCACGCCACGTCCGTAATTTAAAAAAAAACAAAAAAACAAAAAAAAAACGGAGAAGCAAAGCATGAACTCAGGAACTATACATAGCAAAGGCAAAATGGGAGAGAGAGGGATTGGTGCGGATTTCGTACCTGACCTTCTTCTTCGTCGTAGTCTTCGACGACGATCAATTAACCTTGTTACATCCGGTGATCCCTGGGTCGGTTGAACGGCTGGAACAATCAATTGATACAAGGCATAAGCCGGGGTAGAGGATGTCGTCGGGGAACCGGAATTACCACGGGGAGTTCAACCAGAAGATCGATTATGTGTTCAAGTTGGTTCTGATCGGGGACGCGGCGGTGGGGAAGTCGCAGCTGCTCGCTCGCTTCGCCCGCAACGAGTTCAGCGTCGACTCCAAGGCCACCATCGGCGTCGAGTTCCAGACCCGCACTCTTGCCATCAACGAGAAGACGATCAAGGCCCAGATCTGGGATACCGCCGGCCAAGAAAGGTTATTCCTCCCTTCCTCATCTCCGGAATCATGGACATTCCGTGTTATTTCATCGATTTTGGGCATGGTAGGTATTCGAATCATTTAAATCAGCAGTCGATTATTTGGGTATTGTCTCCTAAATTCATTGATCAGGTGTCATCTTCGATCTAGGTACATTGTAATGGTCTCATTTAATGTATGATTAATTTGCCATATTTTCTAATGTGATTTTGGTTCTCAATAGTTTGTTCAACATCGTCTTTTACATGGAAACAAAAAAATGATATATTAAATTAGTCCTGTGGTAAATTTTTTTCATCGATCATCAGAATAAATCAGAAAGCCCAACATCCTTTAATTACATATCTCATTTGAAGAAAAAAAAATTATAAATATATTATAACTAAAAATTAAATCATAAATATCTGAATGATGATTTAAATACCCTATCATTATATCATAGCGGAGCATTTTTTTACACAGAGGAGGTTGCTTGTAGTTGTTATTCCTTTTCGTCCCAGTATTACTTTTTACGTATCTAATATTATTTTTTCTCTTTCTCATCCTCTTTTGAACTCACTTTTCTGACCGATATGCAGTTGTATATTTAATTTTAAGACAATTATCTTTTCCTGGTCGAAAAACTATGAATTCAAGTACTTTGTGCCTCACTCTGCATGCTATTGAACCTTGTTTAATAATTCACACAGGTACTTTTAATTTGTGAAGGACAAATAACGTCCACTATGTTTATTTGCGCAACATACAATAGAAAGGCTCTGCTTTAGTTTTTTCCCCTACTTGAATTAGATCATCATGAAGCACTGATGATGGTTAATGAAAGAGCTTCAGGATAGAATTGTCATGCCTAATACTTTCATCATATATGAAATAATCTAATTAGAACAAACCTATGGTAAACTCTTGTCAACCTGATCGTGCAGGGAGCTAGCCTTGAGAGACTATATGTTGATGGAACTCTTGCTAAAGGCATAAGATGTTTCAAGATCCCTTGTAAAGCACTTCTGACTATAAACACATGTGGTCGAGAATTAATTTAATTAGTCATTTCTTGGTTATATTATTCACTAGAATTAGCCATTTAGATAACCTATTTAAATTATTGCATGTTTATGTGCTCTTACTTCCAATGTAATTTGTGACATATTATAATTTTGACATGCCTTTCTTCTCTAATATATCTGTTTAGCTGCTTCTATCTTTTCACTATGCACAGTTGGAGTAACCAAGTTGATAGCAGGGTCAAGGAATATATCGCTCTTAACTTTTGTATTAGTTTAATGCTGTCCTTCATTACTAGCCTTGGACTTGCATACCAAATACTAGAGGTCAGAAAATAATGCTGGCCTTATATATCAATGGACAGACATCCACCAAATACTCGGTATTATTACTGTGTTTATTCCTTGGTAAGATCTTGGAAGATGTGTGCTACATTCCTAGTTAGAGACATGCCTTCACATAGGGGAAATGGTAGTCTATAGGTGCACAATGACCAGACCAGCCTATCTTATACCAAGTTGTTAGAATGATAATTTGGTTTCGCTATTTTTTGCACTAGTATGATAATGATCTTCATACTGATGCGTTATGTTGGTGTCAATGGTTGGAATGCTTTACCAGATAACTTACAGATTTGTTATATTACAATAATCTTCTTATATTATATGTGTTCTAGTAGTTTTTTCTTTTAAACCAAGCTAGATTACTCACTGGGTTCCACCAGTAAATAAGATGCTAAAAGATTCCAAATTATCTTCTCTGTCAAGAATTATTATTAGCTGAATTCAGCACCAAACTCTGCAGTAGACTAACACCTAAAAGGTCAGCTGCAGAATCAAAAGAAACCTGAACATGGTGAAGATCAAATTTGACTAGTGTTGTCAGTTTAAGGAATTTCAATTCAAATTCACAATAGCTGACACTTGATAAATAAAGAAACACACTATCTAATCATCAGAAACTAGTAATGGACAATATAGCGGTCAGTAGGGTGTTTCATTTTCTTTCTTCGATAGCTATCTATAAGCATTCTTATCTTTCAGACACCATTATTTTGTTCTTGTTGCATTCTTTTTATTCGCAATATGAATTATGCTGTGATTATCAATAGGTATCGAGCAGTAACTAGTGCATACTATAGAGGAGCCGTAGGAGCAATGTTGATCTATGACATAACCAAACGTCAATCGTTTGACCATGTGGCAAGATGGCTAGAGGAACTGCGAAGCCATGCTGATAGGAACATTGTGATCATGCTCATCGGCAACAAGTCTGACCTTGGAAGTCTTCGAGCAGTTCCAACTGAGGATGCTAAGGAGTTTGCCCAACGTGAAAATCTCTTTTTCATGGAGACCTCTGCTCTTGAAGCTACTAATGTCGAGAGTGCTTTCCAAACTGCCCTCACCGAGATTTATGGAAACGTGAGCAAGAAGTCCCTTGCTGCTAATGAAAATAGGGGATCTGCTGGGAACTCAAACCAGCTTAAAGGAACTCAAATAGTAGTCCCTGGTCAGGAGCCTCCGAGTGGGGGTAATGCTACATGTTGTTCGTCCTAATATACTTTTGGGATCTTGATCATGGATGGATTTTTGTCTTGGCTTGTCAATCAAATTGTGGATAGGTTTTTATTACATTTCCCTATTTTTTGGTTCATTCATCATATTCTGCGTCATCCATATTTGATCACTTGGATGACCAATTGATTTTGAATTTATGCACTTGTAATCACCATATTTTATAACTTCTGTATTTGTATTTTCTAGATATTATCAGAAGTACTGCTTAAAGGTAATTCTTGTTAATGTTGGATTCTTATATATGAACTTCCATTGAAGCCTTTTTAAGCCAAATCATTATTACATTAAAGCACGGACGAAGTATATTGAAAGCCTCGAGAAAAATAACAATTATTTTGTAGTGCAATACTAGATTCTTTTATTTAGTGCTATATATTCACACCCGTGTGGTGCAGATTCTTTTAACAATTATATTAAGAATATATAAATAAGTTAATTAAAATAGTGAAGGTATTTGGTGTATTTTTATTATTATTATAAAATCAATCCTTTTTATTTATTTATTGTAATCTAAATATATGGTTGGGTAATTGCCATAAAAAAGCCTCCTGTTTCTGAAATTAATAAGAATAACTAACATTTTAGTTAAAAAAAAATGGAACAACAATTCTATGTCATGCCAGATATATAATAAAATTATACCTCTTTATATTGTTTGCAAATTAACATAATGATAAGGTGCCACTGTGAATTGGATTTGCAGTAAATAAATCATGGAATCGCTAAATGCACATACAAATTTCTTCTCTCTAGTTGTGTTGGGCACTGGAAAACTCTGGTTGAACATCATCTGTTCGACGTTTGCTCACTTTCCGGTGCCGGAGGTAGCCGCCATCAGCGCCTTTTTCAGCCCCTCGTTCACGTTGTCCTCTCGAGGTTTGTTGCCGGTGGAGGCCGACTTAGCTTCAGTCCGCTTCTCCGCCGGCGGTGGCGGTGGCGGTGGCGGTGCTGACTGTTTCGGTTCGATCTTGCCGCCGCCTCGTTCGAGGTTCCTCCGAATACCCGCGGTTCTCGCTTCGCTGACCGCTGGAACCTCCCTTTTGGCCAGCACCTGGACGCAGAGCTCGCGCACTTCTCTCTTCAGAACGGCATTATCCGCTCGCAGCAACTCCAGCTGCTGTTTCACCGGCGTCCACGTCTCCGCCGCCTCCGCAGCAGCCTTGCTGTTTCGTTCGTTTGATCTGTTATCTCCCATCACGTGCTCGATGGTGATCTTGCTCATCACTAGCTGCGGAAGTCGTCGGAAGGATATTTGGGCCCTGGCCGCGTGGTCGGCGTTGACCCCCATGTCGATTTCCGCTGGCAGCTTGACCCCCCAGCGTAACCTCATCGACACGCCCCTCCGCAGTGGGAGGACGCTGCTTGCTCGGAGTTCCGTGCTGGACAGCAGGCCGTTAACGCTGACGGAAGAGGTCGCCGACGGGGCGAACCCGTTGGCCATCTTGCCCTCGTGGAATCCGTTCTCCGGCGCGACGGATTCAAGGCGACCCAGAGGCGGAGGCGCGGAGGCAAATCCCGATCGGGCAGTCTTCTTGAGGGAAAAATCGCCGAGGCGGGGCTTGAAGACGACGGTGAAGAAAGGGACGCCTCCACGGACAAGGGGAGTGAACTCGACGGACATGCTCATGGGGGCAGCGATGGGGGAGCCGAAATCGCCAGCGCCGATCTTGAGGGCGAAGGAGAAGGGGCTCCGGGCATCGTTGGGGCGGTACGACAAGCGGACGACAGGGCCGACACGGAAGCCGGTGCTGAGATCGAGGCGGAGGTCCTGGGGGTCGCCGGCAGTGACGGAGGAGAGAAAGGGGATGCCGAGGGCGTCGAGTGGGAGTTTTGCCCGCAAAAGGGGACTCCGATCGTCCCGGAACTTCAAGGATGCTTTCATGGGGACGCCGAGGAATCCGCTAATGCAAAATTCTATCGGGAATAATGGCGGATCGCCTGGACTAGGGCAGAAGGGAGCCCAATTTGGGCGGAGGAAGAGGCCGCGAGGAGACGAAGACAGAGGCGTTATCCATTGGTCTCGCGCCGGGCGCGGTGGGTGGCACGTCTGGTAGACGGCGTTAAACGGTCCAGGATACGTGTCACTATATAGAACCGATCATTATAAGAAATAATTTTTAAGAAAAAAAATAATACTGTCTTACGAGATAACGTTGATTGATTAGATTTTTTAATAAATAATTAAAAATTAAAAATTTAATTAAAATATATTAAAAAAAATATTTTACAAATCTAAATATATTATTCATTTAAATGATTTTTTTTAAAAATTTATAAGATCGAATCGATTATTTTAAATATGATGTTATTCGATTTGATTAATTAATTTTTTGTTTGTACGTTTATTTTAAATTGTGGTTGGAGGTTGTAATTTTTTGTCCCAGTGCGGATGAAAAAAATATTATAATTAAATAAAAAATAATTTTTGATAGAGGTATTTTTGATTTCTTTTTTATAATTAATTGAAGATTGATTATAAATTAATTTATCTCTTTTCACGGATGAATTACGAGGAATATATGAAGAATGTCTGAATTCTAAAATGATGTTAGATTCCTCCATTTGTCGATTAAAGTGGATTCTAAAATGTCTAAATAAAGTGGGAGGAATGACTAAAAGACTGCGATGACAAAATCCACAAAGAGAAAGCGAGGCCTACCCGTTCATCTTTCGATAAAAACACATGTGAATCTCAAATTAGTATTTATTTTCAATGAGAAATTCTATATGCTAATATATATATATATATATATATATATATAATCAAGCGATCTTCCTAGATCACAAATCCATGCATAAAGAATCTCGAATCACAACTCACGGTAGATCTCACTGAACTCCTGAAACATTATCCCCTCCCAGTAATCCCCAAACGCGCTCGCCATCAATCCGCCGCCAAAGCTTTCCTCCTTCCATGGCTCGTCGAACGCCAGCGGCTCGTCCTTCACCGCGGTCGCTGCCTCTTGGTGCGACGGTACTAACTCCCCGGTGGTGGTGGTGGTGGTCGTCGTCGTCGTCGTCGTAGTGCTGTTCGACGCGGGTGGAGGCGACGCCGGTCTCGCTCTCTTCTTCTTACCTTTGGCTGATCTCGCCGTAGGCTTTCCGGTGAGGCGCTGCACGAGGTCGCGGAAGTTCTCGGTGTCGATCTCGATGACTTTCGGCGCGAAGATGTGCACAATTCTGACCTTGCGCTGCTGCGGTTTCTTGTGGGAAAGCTTGCGTGGTGCGAGCGGAGGAAACCTCTCTCTGGCCGTTGCTTCTTGTTTCATGGCGCGCGGTAGATCGATCAGATGGTTATTTGCAGAAGACGAACTCAATTAGATCGATATATAAGGGGATATACATGAAAAAGGACACCAAATTTGTTATAAAATAAAAAAAAAAAGTCAATTGATTTGGATTTCCGGCTCCAAAATAAACTCAACTTGATCCTATAGATGAATAATTAATCGAGGTCAACTACGTCCTCTCACTAATTAAAGTTAACGGCATTTTCCGATGTTTGGATTGTCCCCGTTGCTACTCCAATGAACAAGTCAACTAGTCGTCATCTCATTGACGTAGGAGAGCATGTCCATTGTTGGCTCAGCACAAATCAAGAGAAGTTTTATTGTACTTGAAAGGATATATCCGTTTACTTGAGAAGACAATGAATACAATAATATAAAAGAAAAAGGAAATTGGAACCCATGAATCTTTAATTGTATATTTTTTTTAGGTAGATATTTTTGAAAAATCAATTTGTTACAGCATCACTTTATAATTTAATTATTTTTTTTCTATTGCTTTAATGCGTGTTAGATAGTGTGCAAGCTTATTAATCCTGTGTCTTTGGGGGCAAAACGGATTTCAATTCTGCATAAATTAAGCTCAACTTGAAATATTCCATGTCTAAAATCCCTTTCGAAGCAGATAAATAATACTTTGGCCACCCAAACGTGGGGCAACTGGCAATAAGGCAGCTAATTTACTGATTATTTTCTTTGCCTAATCAAACAAAGTTGGGTAATTAATATTCTTGAGAGTTGGATCTAATTAAAGTAGTTCTAATTTTCTATTAGCATCCTACATAAATATCAATGAGAAAAACTTCACTTTGGACGTGTAAATGGGCGTGATCTTTAAAAATTTATTGTAGAGAAAAAAGTTATTAGTCTAGTAATAATTGAATTATGTTTAGAGATTTTCTATTGATATATGGATGTTTAAGTAGTTAATTTTATTGTTTGATCAATTCTAAAGAATACCTTGTAGCTAAAACAGACAAATAATTGTTAAACTCATGACTTCAAATACAATTTTCATCAAACAAGAACTATATCTCAATATACACACACATCACGCATGATAAATAAAGCCAATGCCCATCTTATTAAAATAAGAGATTTAAATCATGTCAACGCCCCTTTAAGCTTCTATAAAGTCAAGTGAACGATTTGTCATATAATATTACAATATAATCTCTATCATTATTATTGTTAAACTATCAATTTAATCAGTCTATTCATATAAATTAGTGAAGCAAGTACAATGTATACGTACCATCAATTGCAACTTTGCCAATAGAATTAAAGACAAGAATTTGGGTACATCTCTACTTTATTTTTTAAATTAATAAAGACACCTGTTTAGTTTCCTACCAAATACCATCATCATTGAGTCGAATAATTCATACGTTACAGATCTAAATTACATTGAATTATTTCATCAAAAAAAAAATTACATTGAATTAATAATTAATAGCTCGTTTTTTTTAGTCGTGCTAATATCTAGCCTATATTCTGATAATGAAGAGAACAAATTTCAAATAATGACAGTATAAACAGAATTAATAGTAACACCAATTATTAATAAAATAATCATCATACACCATAAATGCAACTTGGACAGCAAGACAAATATTATCAGCATTTACCCTTAATAGTAATTTGACTATCGAAACAATGCAAAATGAAGTCATTAATTATCAAGAGAAACAACAGAAGTTCTTGGGTGGTGCAAGACCATTATCTATCTGTGCCAAAGGCACCCGAACAATTAAATTACAACTACAATAAAACAAAACAAATAGGATTGTATTTCAGTACAAAGATGAACTAAGGGAGAAAAGGATGCATAAATAGAACAACAATTCGCCTGGACCTGATTAATCCAGAAACATAATTTTCACAAGTGGAGTTCGAAATTCCTCCAACTAAACAAGGGGTTAGTAGCCATTAGTATGGAAATTCTGCTTCATCATCAAGGAACATGATTGCTTGGTTTTGGGTTCTGCCCTTCAGCTCCTTTCGATATAGGTCGATCATTGTGCTGTAGATAAGTCAATTGATCCTCAAAAAGAAGATCCTTCATGTGCCTCAGTTGCAACCTCTCTTTCTCCAGAAGATACTCTAGCTCCTCGAAGTGTACAATTTTATCCTGGATTTCTTTCATCTGCGGATAGCTTATATACTTGTTATTAAGAGTTACTTGGAGAAGAAAAATAGAAACATACAAAATGGCGGGTCGCAGAAGCATTGCCTAGTTAGATTACCTGAACTTGCACTATATCAGAAATATATTGTTCCACATCCTTCTGTTCAGTCTCAAGCTTAGCCTGTGCCTCTGCAGCAGCCACGCTGAGAATCTCAGAATAGGCTTGCTGATCCACAGCAGGAGAATCTGCACTAGGAAAATGTAATTTTAGAACATTTAAGTTAACCTGGAAACCTCTCAGATTCTCAAAGGGAAATAAAGCAATACAACATCCAAAAATGGCCAAATGATACCACAAAGAAAATTTGACTCCATGGTCTAAAATGGTTCGATGAAAGATTTTAATTTTTAAAATATAAAATGAGAGGAGTGGAAACTTAGAAACAGAATCAAAACATATCTCACTAGAATAGAAAGACAGCAAACTATCCATATTATTGCCATCATCAAATTAGATAAAGCAGCAAATTAATTGCGCTTGCTAAGTCATCAAGGATTAACAAGCATTACTAAGAATTCAAGTCTCCCTAGTAACAGGTAATACCGTCTTCCTTTGCCCCATCTGCTGCTGAGTGAAGCTTCTCATCATTCACCGTGAAGCCACCAGCAGTTTCCACCTTTGGTAATGCTGAAACGGCTGCTTGGGCTGCAGCTTGAGCAACATTTGAGCCCACCACTGCAGATAAAAAAGAAACCTGGAAAAGAGAACGCAAGCTTTTACAAACGAACTGATAATGAAAAGGTGTAATGCACTGACCACCTCTCCTAACTTGATTGAAGTAAACGAACAAATCTAACAATGATATTAAGATGGGAAAATATACTAACACTGAGCACCAAAAGTAAATTGACATCACTTACTAAGTTAAAGGACTATTTTTCAACAACAAGGATATATCTGCTCCATGGTTCATCATAATCCAATTTTACTTGCATTTTAAAGAATATATAGAGTTTGGATGAATTAATTGACACTATTCACTTGACATTTCAGTAACAAACAATTGTATATATCACTGAACTAGATGTCATCAATGTTGAGATTCGGTGTTGGTCGTGATACAGATGGAACCCCATATCAGCAAGTAATTTCAGGATTCTCTATTTTGTTTCTAATAATCTATGTTTAGAAACTTTAGATTAATTCTTAATGTCTAAATTAAACAGGCATACATCAACAGAAAAAATAACAATTTTTCTGTCCAAGTAATAACCACACCTGGGCCATGATCAGGTTGCTTGCATCAGCTAGTGGCATGAGACACATTTGTTTGTAATAATTTATGTTCAGAAACTTCAAATATATTCTTAATGTCTAAAATTAACAGGCATATATATCCACAGAAAAAAAAAGAACAACCATTTTACCATCGAAGTTATAACCACACCTGGGCCATGATTGGATTGCTTGCATCAGCAAGGGGCGTGAGATGCATTCGCTTTGGAGAACCCTGTTGTGGAGCATGATCTTCTATTGATTTTGTAGTCACTTCATCTTTCTCCTTGTGTGGATTGCCATTTATGCCACCTTCAGGCCCCAAGAATTGCTCCCCAAAAGGTAATTTGATGAATCTAGAAATACAGTCTATCTCAGATCTGGTACCAACATGCTCTGCAACCTTCTTCCAGTCCTCACCATAATGCAAAACGGCCTCAAGTAGGTGAAGAGTCTCCTTGTCTGTCCAATCAGTGTTTGTCTCTTCCGTAATGTTAAGCCTTCTGAAATCTGTTGAACTAAGGCCAGGTCTATAATCGCCACGAACAAAGCATCGGGCACAGAGAATAATATCTGCCTGCTTACAGCCAAATTCAACAAAATAGGGATACTTAATACCATTTCAGAAAATGGAGTGAAATTAGATAATCAAATGTGATAAGGACAATGAAGCAGTTACTTTTTTGTGTAGTCAACAGTGTTCTAAATTTCAAACTAGGTGGCCACCTAGGCGCTAGGCGGCCGCCAACTGCACCGAAAAAGTGTTACGCAGCCTGCCTAGGCGGTCGCTTTTGCGCGAAGCGTTCGCACAGAAACTTTCTTTCCTTTTTTTTTTGTCGCGGGACGCGTTCGGCAACACCAGAAGCGTCGCGGGATGGCTCCAGCGCCTCAGGAATTGGCACTGTGCCAGACTAACACTGTGCTGGACCTAAGTTTAACTTAAGGGCGGGGTTTAATTAATTCAATCAACTCCCAACTTAAATGGGGATAGTTTGAATAGACTTTCATTAAACCTAATTAAATTATCCTCATAAAATATATAAAAATATATTTAAAATTTTTAAAATTCTAATAAATTTTATTAATTCAGATTAAAATATATTTAAAATAAAAAATTAATAAATTTTATTAGTTTATATAAATCAGATTTAAATATATAAAAAATATATTTAAAATAAAAAAATTAATAAATTTTACGAAGAAGAAGAAGTAGAATAAATACGTAATATTTTATTAGTTGTGTAATTTTGAACTCATTTTAAATTTAATGTTATTATATTGGAGTTATAGTATGTAATGTAATTGATACCGTGGAATCCGCCTAGCGGCGCCTAGTCCCTGCCTAGGCGGCCTAGGCACCGGTCTGGCATCCGACTAGCGCCTCGCGAATTTTAAAACCATGACAGTCATATAAATATAATCATCTGATCACCAGTTAATGGGGAAAACCAAAGAAAATTGAAGTTACGATTCCAGTAGGATGTACACCAGCTTCTTGACTGATTGATGAGGGGAAAAAACTACAAACTAGAGGCAGTTTTCCATATCACACTCTTAGTTTACAAAAGTTGTAATGCACATTGTATAACATTTATAAATAGTTGCTATTGGTTGGAATACTTTGTTTAATGCTTTAGATTCTCCTTAACTAAAACTAGGCGGTGATGAATCTGTATGGGAGATTTGGCGGAGCTGATCGTAAAGAAAAAAAGCTGGTTGATTTCGGCAGACTAGGTGTTGGCTTGATGTTGTTGATTTCATAGTTAAGACAGATTGGGATAGTCATGCAAATCATTAGATGGCATTGTTGAAATTTTATGTGGCTACTGGAATTTCTTATATTGTTGGTTACTATAATCAAATCAAGATTTACCCTATTCGCCCAGGCCCAATCTAAGACATAAATTTGTTGTTTCGTCTAGGAAAGAGTGAGGGTTGATCGCAGGTTACTAACCTCTTCCCTTTAAATGATAAACGAAGAAACTATTATTCTATTGTTGAGTTTGTTCCATTTTTCAATAAAATTCAGATGTCATCTTTGTTAATGATATCATATTTAGCAGATCATGTATGTATGTTGGAGAATGTTGTTGGGATCACAAGTGCCTGATACCACTGAATAGGATTAATAACTCTATATCACCAATCGCCTTGAACCCACACAACTGTGGATCCAAATCTGATCCCTATAGAATGTGAAATAGCCTCCATCACAAGGTCATGTGGTGGAATATTCATCTCTGTTAACAGAGTACCACAAACATATAAATAAAGACGATGGCAATTTAATGTGTTTCACATAACCCTACATTCACAAAGGAAATCCTTGTTCATAGTAGATGAGAGCAGGTGCAATGAAAATCAATTCAACTGATGTCATACCTTATGCCCTTCGTTCCTCCTTAGATTTCTCTCTTAACACCAATGAAGAAAAGCGAAAAATGCCTCACCACACACACACACACACAAAAAAAAAAAAAATCTCTTCCTGGAAGAATCCTCTTCTCTACATATCTTTTAGTCTCCCACACTTCTAAAGGCTCCTTGATGATATCTCCTAGGCTCCAAAATGCCCCACTAGTGAGAGCCCTTGTTACACCCCAATACAATTTAATGGTGACATCATATTACACAAGGGAAATCTTTCTGGACAATTTTTTTAAGTAAAACCGTCACCTACTGCAGCAACATAACCCAACACCCCTATTGAGTGTATTATAGAGCATCAATGCGTCTCATTCGCAAGAAGTTCAGGATAATTGCAGCATCTATTACACAATCTTGTTTCTTTGGCAAAACCCATAAACTAGTCTATCCTCAACTAGCATGCAAAAGTTGTTCAACAACCACACTAAAGAGTTATAACTATTTGGGGGCAACTACACAGAAATTGTTCAACAAAGTGAAGAGTTATAACTATATTGAAACAGATATTTGTCTGCATTTTGAAATTATACTAGACAAAAGAAACATGGAACTCAATGAGGTTAACTTTGAATATGATTAGTCTAGCATCACTGTATCTTAAAAGGAAGTGAAAGATACATTAGGAGATGACAAGTATCATTAAAATTTGATTGATATTTAATAATAGTCAGATACATTAAAACCCAGCATTCCGAGTTAGGTTAGAAGGAATCCAAGAAATAAATTTGTACCTTCAACTGTCAAAGCTGAAAGTTCTCAGTGAAAAATGTTTTGTTAAACACATTTATATAGTAAATAGACTGATAGCAGACGAGAATACTAGATAGTGAGGATGCGACCCAAGAAAGGTGGTAGGGGGAAATATGCCTTCATGGACATTTCCCTTGATTTTAGATGTGGACCACAGAGTCCTTGTTATAAACAGCATGTTCTCAGAGTGAATTTCGTGCAGATAAAAATCAGAGGTCGGCATACAAGTAACAAGTAACCAAATCATGATGCCCTAATACTCCAAACACTCAAGAACTGAAGTTCAAAGCACTCGGTAGTGGCATGCATGACCAGACAAGTGAGATCAAGTACAAGTGGCTCTTGAAACTAATGGCATTAGATATTTTTACCATGTGCCTGTCAATTCAATGCTATGGTTTGGCAGAACGGTCCAACAGGTACAAGTGGTTCTCTAAATCAATCGCAATATAGAATTCTATCATGCACGTACCGAAAGCTCTTAAATTGGGAGCTTGCTAAATCAATATTTAAGCCTAATCGTATCCATAGAATCTTTATCACATCCGTAGCAAGGCAACTAGTGTAATCCTCCTCTAGTAGTATATAAAAGATTGATAAAAGAAAGATCCTTGTACTGAGAACGAAGCATCACACCTTATCCGTGGTGAAGCATGCCATGCTACAGGGCGATTTGCAATTAGTACAAATTCTCTTAGGAGTTTCCTTTTTCTCCAATCCTTCATCATTTCCCTTCTTATTCTCGGCACTTGCCCTGGCTAAGGGCGTATAATTGATTAGGCCCCATTCTTCCAAGAAATCGAAAACCCTCCGAATGGAACCAATGTCTCCGACCAGCTCTCGCCGAACATCAGTTAATGTGATCTTTCTCGTTGGATTCGCCCTAAACCGTCTAATGATGAAGTCCCTGTAGTACTTGTAGACTTCGGAATTCTTGGAAGCGGACTTACCGTCGAAGAACTCTGGTAGTATTCTCCGCTCCGTATTGTGGATCTGGTCCCAAGAGAACCACCCTAGGGCAAGAGGCAAAAAGAAAGTTAAGCCTCGAAGTCAAGGAAGCCACTATGTAAAAGCCGAAAGGTAGGGTTTTAGATGGAAGCGAACCGGAGCAGCTGGGAATGGTGATGACGTACGAAGAGGAGGCGTGGGAAGGCCCTGCCGACGAGGAGGGTTCCGGAGGGAGCAAACTAGCCGAGGACGGTGGATCTCGGGGCTCGGCGACCGTGCCCTCAGATTTGATGGATGAAACGGAAGGAGTCTGCAGGAGTTGCGGAGGATCAGCGGATTTCGCGGACGATGAGGTGAAGGTTTGGGCGAAAGCGGGAACAGATGCCGGAGCAGAAGAAGCAGCAGCGAGTTGCGTCGTCTCCATTGCGCCGGAGAGGAGATCTTTTAGAATCTAATTGGCGTCATATAAATAATTATAGCGTCCTGAAAATTAACCTCTGTCGAATTCGGTTCAGTTCGCCGAACCGATTAGAACCGGGCTAATTTATAATAACTACTTATTTCCAATAGATTTTCTCTGATCCTGGACAAGATTTGTTCTCGCATCTCTATTTTTATCTAATAATAATAATATGAAATAATTCTCCTCGTGATCACGCACTTTTACACCTTTTTCATTCCTGAAAGTCACGAATCAATTGAGAGCTAGATATGAACTATTATCTAAAATTAGATAAAGTGAATAAAGATAGAAGAGGAGTTAAGAAGAGGAAATATTATTTTGTTTGTCAAAATTATTCATTCATTTTGACTTTTTTTTTTTTTCATTCATTCACTCAAACGAACAAGTGAAAAGCAGAGGCCAGGCTCAACTAGAGCCCAAGCACAGGGACTACGAGCTGTGCCGAACACGAGCCAACACACAATTATTTTTTACCTGATTAATAATATCTTTATCTTTTTAATAATCAGGTTAAAATGTTATTAAATTTTATTATCTGTATTTAATATTGATAGGAAAAAATTAAAGCTATTTCAACAATGGTTAAATAAGCCTGCAATTTCACCCGGGCAAGGCATCTCAACACAGATCGAATGGAAAGCAATCACAACAATCATAAAGTTATGCTCGCACAGGCCATGTTTGAAAATGCGATACTACAAGAGAGATGCAAGACACAACCTTCAAGACTCAAAGATATTCTATTTCATTTGATCTAGCTGACTTGAATTATCCAAGATAAAAACTATCGTTCATGATTTTACATGCATAAGAATGACAAGTCAACCGGTGATACATCAACTGCATTACATTTATCTGACCACTTTAGAAACTGAAAATGAGATCCACAAAGCATTGCCCATGGATGCAGGCGAACAGCAAATAAAACAGAACTATAATTTTTTACCATAAAGAATAAAGGAAACCAGTTTTATAGATAAAAATGAGCATCAATTGAGAGTACGATTGCTTGAAAACAGCAAGACCAACAGAGAAATGCCATACTCAGTGGAGAACTGACACCATGACAAAAGACAGTTACATAAATACCATAACTGTTATCCAATTCTAAAAGGGACCATAATTACTCTTTAATCAAACAAGCTGAATCCCATGTCATCATCACTCTCTTCCTTCGGCTCCTCCTGTGGTGACAACGAAGGCAAACGATCAAAACAAAAGGTTGAACACTTTCTCCCAACAAATACAAATGATTGAATCTAATTAGGCACAAGGTTCTCACCTTCTTCTCCTCAGCTGCAGGAGCGGCGGCGGCAGGCGCAGCGCCACCAGAGGCAGGAGCGGCAGAGACAGCAACCGGAGCACCGCCACCACCTGCACGAGCATCCAAAAATATCGTCCAAAATAAACTCAAGATTCGATCTTTTTTTTTTACGAACACGAAAAAGCAAGAAGGAAACGACAGAAAAAGTCAAACCGGATCCAACGCTCAAGATGAGGCCCTCCACGCTCCTCTTCTCGAGGAGTTTGGCGAAGAGGGCTGCCCAGTATGATTCGATGCTTACGTTGGCAGCCTTCACCAAAGTTAAGATTTTCTCCGACTGATCAATTCATGAAGGCAAATAGTTAAATAAACCGATCGCCAAAAAGGCCGCAAAATGAAAGGAGAGAATAGGGGATAACCGTGATGGGGATGCCATCATCGTGTAGGATGAGAGCGGCGTAAGTGCAAGCGAGCTCTGAGACCGACATGGCTGTGACTAAGAACTCTGATTTCGATGATGAAAAAAGCACAACAAAAATACATTTAGTTGAAAACTTGCGATCCCGAAGAACAAGACGAGGAAGCGAGATGATTGCTTACCTTGGAGAATTGGGGATTCAAGAAACGGAGGAGAAGTTCGGCAGCCGATAGACTAAGGTGGAGACGGCGCCCGGGCAGAATAGGACTCTTTATAATTGCGAGAATTAGGGTTTCACAGCGATCAACTTGAATCGTTGGTAATCCTAAACAGGAAACACCAATAGAGCAGCCAATACAAAATCTTAACAAGGTACACCAATAGCAGCCAATAATAACTCACATCGTTGAAATAACACGCAATAAAGAACTAACACTGTAAAAAATATATTCCATTTTCTTTAAATTCGCAAAAAAATATATAAAATAAATATTTTTGTGGGAGGTTACAAAATAATTCAAAATATCGATTTGGTATATAAATTTACTTCATAATTACGAGTAATTACTATTAAAATGTGCGCTTTTGAATACACTTTTCACTTTAATATTTTAAAATATCTTTATACTGTTGGTCAAAATATAAAATAAAAATAAATGTCTGAAGATATATTTTAAAATTATTTTGATGACTTTCTAGAGATTAAAATTAAGAAGTAGATGTGTAAATGAATTACTATAAAAGTATTGAAGTTCTCGAAAATATTAGTAATATTTTCAAAGTATATTTTTTTTATTAATTCAAGTATATTAGTAAACATCATATTAATCTTTAAATAGATAAAATGATAATATGAGTACACAAATGCATTCATGGTGCTATTGAAAAATAATTTATGTTCGTTTTTAAGTTTTGATTACTGTAAAAGCTAAAAAGGTAACTATAAAAAAAATATCTTGATGTTCATCTAATTAGTAAAAATGATAATATGGTGCTTTAAATAATATTTAGGGT
>JBBUKS010000060.1:1196816-1212914 GCA_038050645.1 Hedychium gardnerianum | reverse complement strand
ATGCCATGTCCCAATCCCGTAACAACTCTATTATTACTCTTGCTAAATTCATCTCTAATTATAAGGTATATATCTATTAAACACGAAAATGACACGTACAAAATTATCTAACTCTCAGAAGACTACACGAGTGTTACAATGATGAATCTTTTATAAAATTGTTTTTAATTTACTTCTCCAGACAATATTAGTTTAGCCAATTTAATCAACAGGCTGTACAAATCAACGTCAACTGACATCCACTTGATGCTTTATGATATTGTCTATGGATTTTTGGTTCATCTAAAATCTTTCATGATCAGTACCAATGGCAAATAGTCTCAAACTATTGCTAAAAGAATATAATTATTTTTTCCCCAATATGTTGACTTTTTATCCGAGCAAACTTTTATTTTATTTTGGCTATATATTAAAAGTGAGCAATATTTGTAAGTATTTTTTATTGAAAGTTTGACATCACACCAAACCTGCATGACATGCGAACACTATAACAATTATAACATGCTGCTGCTAGTTAGTTGATTGTTAATGTTTTTAACAAATTTATTTACACAGTTTATGATAAATCAAGTAGAATTGATCTATAGCAGCAGTAGTATATCACAAAATTGGGCAAGTGATGTTGTAAAGGCTGCTTATACCTTGCTCTTGTAAAGAACACTCACCGTCGTCCACGCCATCTTGGAGGATTCGATTGTTTCATTTCATCGTTACAGAGATCTCCTTTCTCATCTTTTATGTGCTTCGTTAGGTCATCGGTGAGGGTGATAGGTGTTTTGTTTGCTAGCCTTGTGTTAATTTCTTAAAAAGTTAAATTTGAATAAGAGTTATTTAAAAAAAATGAATAAATCGGCTTAAGTTTGATCCACCACGCTCACCGAGATCTCCTTTCAATCAACTCATTGCTATCGCTATATAGACAGTGGGACGCCATGCACATGAAGCAGCCCGAACCGTGCAGTCGCGTCGTCATCGAATTATTGCGAGCATGGCACGGAAATCCTCCTCCCTGCTCGGCCTCGCCAACGGCGTCAGCCACCAGCTGTTCCACCCCGTGCCGGACTCTGCACCACCGTACCTCGCCAAGCGCCACACCAAGATCTCGGTGGTTGGCGCCGGCAACGTCGGCATGGCCATCGCGCAGACCATCCTCACGCAGCACCTCGTCGACGAGCTCGCGCTCGTGGACAGCAAGGCCGACATGCTCCGGGGCGAGATGCTCGACCTCCAACACGCCGCCGCCTTCCTCCCCCACACCCGCATCCTCTCCTCGCCGGAGCTGGACGTCACCGCCGGCTCCGACATCTGCATCATCACCGCGGGCGTCCGGCAGATGCCTGGAGAGACGCGGCTCAACTTGTTCCAGCGCAACCTCGCGCTCTTCAAGCAGATCGTGCCCCCGGTAGCGAGGCACTCCCCGGACGCCCTGCTGCTCGTCGTCTCCAACCCTGTCGACGTGCTGGCGTACATCGCGTGGAAGCTCTCCGGCTTCCCCTCCAATCGGGTCATCGGGTCGGGGACCAACCTCGACTCCTCACGATTGCGCTTCCAGCTCGCCCAACGCCTCCAGGTCAACGCTCAAGACGTTCAGGTATATCGTCAAACACTTAACCGGCGGGCGTTGGGAACTCTGTTTCAGTAGCTATGTCACTGCTTTGTCAACTCTTATTTCATCATGTTGACTCGGTTTTAGAACTTTCAACTCGTTGAGATATTTCGTCGAACATTTGGTGGGCGACCCGTGCGTTTACAATTTCTCCTTCGTTTGAACTAATACTAACGAATCTGGAATAGGCGTACATGGTGGGTGAGCACGGAGACAGCTCGATCGCGCTGTGGTCGAGCATAAGCGTCGGCGGAGTCCCGATCGGCCTTGGCCACCTGGCGAACGGAAAGAAGACGGCGGAGGCGGCGGAAGAGCTGGAAGAGATACGAAAGACAGTGGTGGACGGCGCGTACGAGGTGATCCATCTCAAGGGGTACACGTCGTGGGCGATTGGGTACTCGGTGGCAGACCTGGTGCGGTCCCTGGTCCGCGACCTGCACCGTGTCCACCCCGTCTCGCTGCTGGCGAAGGGGTCCTACGGCATCCCCGAGGACCGAGAGGTCTTCCTCAGCCTGCCGGCGAAGCTCGGAAGCAGCGGTGTGCTCGGCGTTGCTAACTTGGAGCTCACGGAGGATGAGGAGAAGCGGCTCCGCAGCTCCGCCGATACGCTGTGGCAGATGCAGCAGCAACTGGACCTGAAAGTCAAATCCTGAGTGAAAAGAAGAGGAACAGGAAGGAAGAGAAGAAAATCTGTTGTTATCGTTATTACTAAATACGTCTATATATATATACAAATACCTTTAAAAATTTATGATGTATAATTTTATAATCATGGTAACAGTAATTATAAATTTATGGTGTATAATTCTACAATTACGATGACAGAGCAATTTAGCAAAGTCTATTAATTTTATTAATTGTGAATTTGATGTTTATCAGCGATTATTCTTGTCGTAGATACTTTTATTATATTATTTTTGTTGTCATTCCTTTGAGAAAATAGAAAGAAATATGAATTATTTCCTTTTTGAAAAGAAAAACACTAACCCTTTGAATAAATGAAAAACGTCAGCTTTATTCATTCAAACAAAGAAAGGGAATTAATTAAAACTTAACAAATATGAACATTTATCCTGCCTCTACACATATTTAAAAAAGAAAAATAATAAATAATAATATTTTTCTCATCTTTTCATAAAACTTTCGTTCATCAAATCCCTGAGGTCCGGGAAAGCAACCCATAATACGCAGTTACGCTTGTCCTATTGTCCTGGGCCGGCGCGTGCGCACTACCTCTATGCGCGTGCGTCCTTTTTTTACATCGTATGCGATAAAAAATTACTCTCCTGTGCTTATCTTTCGTGTTTAATGAACCCGCAACGGTATAGCGGGTACGGTACCATCCCATTTAATTTAATTAATTAGTTACCGTTTCGTACGTGGAGCAGAAAACGGGTCCGGACATCGTCCCTCCGAAAATCCGACTCCGAATTCCTTCGAAAATTTCGCGTCCTCGCCCCCGACATCCCTATCTCCGTACGGCACCTCATTCCGACCCCCGTTCCCGTGTTCGCTCACGCACTCGGCACGAGACTAAAATGTGGAAAAGTGTTCGGCCTTGGCTGGTTGGATCGACCAGTCTTGTCGCGGAGCAGCGAACCGCTGCCGCCGCCGCGAGCACAGCAGAACTCGACCCGTGTTTTATTGATTCATCGAACTTGTCGAACCTGCTCGCTAGGGCACGCGCGGGCTCTTTGGACCCTACGGCAGCGATGGGGGCAACCACGGGACGCCACGTGTACACTGTGTTCTGTCGCGAATCGTCCCTCGCCCCGGTGCGGTAACCTGTCCACGCCGCCCGAGACGGCGGAGGGAGGACCGCTGTAGTGACCAACCACCGGCCCGATTCCCAACGTGCACTTGTTCGTGACCGTATCGACAACTCCTACGTCTAATTTGCTTTGAAAACTTTCCAAAATTGTATTTTTTGGTTCTTTTTATACCCTTTCCTGTTCCTTCTAAGCTACGATCCCGCCTCGTTCAGGACGACAACACATCGTCTACAGTGCTGCGACGCCCGTGAGCGCAAAGAAGAGTGTGTTGGTCTGTGTGTGATAGAGAGGTGGAATGGGGAAGGAGAAGCTGGTGGTGGAGGTGCTTGCGGCGCACAACCTGATGCCCAAGGATGGGCAGGGCTCGTCGTCGCCGTACGTGGAGGTGGAGTTCGAGCACCAGCGGCGAAGGACGAAGAGCAAGCACAAGCACCTCAATCCCGTGTGGAACGAGCGGCTCCTATTCGACGTCTCGAACCCTGACGACTTACCCTACCGCTACATCGACGTCGGAGTCTACAATGAGTGCGGCGCTGAGGGGAATGGCGCCGCCGGACGAAATTTTCTAGGGAAGGTTAGGGTTCCCGCTGCCGGCATGCCTGCCCCCGGTGAGCAGACCGTGCCGCAGCTATTCCCTCTTGAAAAGAGAAGCCTTTTCTCTCATATTCGCGGCGAGATCACCCTGAAGATATACCGGGTTGTTGCCGACGGAAAGTTGACCCTTGCGAAAAATGACGGCGGCGGGAAGACAAGGAAAAAAGTAGTTGTTCCGGCACACAACAATCAATTTGCCCCAGCGGTCATCGTCCCTCCACCCCGGAGGGAGCAGGCGCCACAGCCGGCTAGGAAGGAAGATTCCGTTGCGTCCGATGCCAAGCCGGTTGTTCTTTCCGCACCAAACGGCCCCTACCCTAAGGCTGTTGCGTTGGCCGGCGTAGGAGGCGGCGGTGGAGCCCACGACTTTGCTCTCAAGAGGACTCAAGCACTAGGCGGAGGCGGCAGTGGACGTGACAAGTCGAGATCTGCGTATGACCTTGTGGAGCAGATGGAATACCTATACGTGCGCGTGGTTCGGGCGCGCGACCTTCCACTCGCAGGAGGCGTGGCTCATGCGGAGGTGAAGCTGGGTAACTACCGTGGGGTGACGCGGCCCTCCGCCGCCAGGGCAGAGGCGTACTGGAACCAGGTGTTTGCCTTCTCTAGGGACAGCATCCAGTCATCGGCGGTGGAAGTGTTCGTAAGAGAGGGTGGCGGTCCGACCACAAAGGAGGATTACATCGGCCGGCTTGCCTTCGATCTTAGCGAGGTGTCGCGGCGAGTTCCCCCTGACAGCACGCTGGCCCCGCAGTGGTATCGAATGGAAGGAAAGGTCGGAGGGCTGACGAAGGGGGAGGTCATGGTCTCTGTTTGGTTCGGGACCCAAGCCGATGAGGCTTTCGCCGAGGCCTGGCACTCGCGGACCGCAGGCGTCGTTGGCGATGGCTTGTCTTCCATCAAGGCCAAGGTATATATGGCACCCAAGTTATGGTACCTTCGCGTGTCGATCATCGAGGCGCAGGACCTCTTCTTCTCCAGCACTGTCCCTGCCCGCTTACCCAAGCTCTTCGCAAAAGCACAGGTGGGGAGCTATGTGTTCCACACCCAATTCCCGTCGCCGCTTCCCAACCCTAGCTGGAACGAAGACCTCATGTTCGTGGTGGCCGAGCCGTTCGATGACTTCGTGACGGTGTCCGTGGAAGACCACATTGGCCCTGGTCGCGAGGAGTTGCTTGGCCGTGTCACTGTGCCTGTGTCTTCCATCGAGCAGAGGCTCGACGACAAGCCGGTGACCTCGCGTTGGCTTGCGCTTGATCGTGGACAGGACTCCGGTCGGTCCGGCGGCCGCATCCATCTACGCCTCAGCTTGGACGGGGGCTATCATGTTCTCGAGGAGGCAGCGGCGCATAACAGCGATCTCCGACCGACCTCGAGGCAGCTTTGGGAGAGCCCGGTAGGAATTCTGGAGTTGGGGATCCTGTTCGCCTCCGGCCTGGCACCGTCGAAACCCGGCGGCACCTACTGCATCGCCAAGTACGGGCCCAAGTGGATTCGGACAAGCACTGTTATCGATTCAACGAGCCCTCGCTGGCACGAGCAGTACACATGGGAGGTGTTCGACCCCTGCACCGTCATCACCATCGGCGTCTTCGAGAACAACCGCGTCGGCCAAGGTCCGCCCTGCATGGACACACGCATTGGTAAAGTCCGGATCCGCCTTTCCACCCTGCAGACGGACCGGGTGTACATTAACGCTTACCCCTTGCTGGTGGTGCACCCGTCGGGGGTGCAAAAGGCCGGGGAGCTCCAACTCGCTGTCCGCTTCTCCTGCGCCGATGTAGCCAGCATGCTCCACACCTACACCCGCCCGCTGCTCCCCAAAATGCACTACGCCGAACCGCTTCCTACCAACCAGATGGAGCGTCTCCGGTTCCAGGCCATCCAGACTGTGACGGCCCGGCTTGGCAGGGCGGAGCCGCCGCTGGGACGGGAGGTGGTGGAGTACATGCTGGACCATGGATCCCATCTCTGGTGCATGCGGAGGAGCAGGGCCAACTTCCTCAGGCTCGTCTTGGTTTTTTCCAGCCTGGCAGCTCTCCGTGGGTGGTTTGAGCTCGTCAGCAGCTGGCGCCGCCCTGTCCACTCCGTCTTCTTTACCGTGGTGTTCCTATTTTTCATCTTCTCCCCGGAGCTGATTCTGCCAATAGCTTTCTTCGCGACTGCAGTTTTCGGCTCGTGTCGATACCGGTCGCGGCCTCGTCACCCGCCGCAAATGGACTTGCGTCTGTCGCACGTCGACATGGTGTCAGCGGAAGATCTGGACGAGGAGCTCGACGCGTTCCTGACGAACCGCAGCCCGGAGGTGGTGCGGATGCGGTACGACAGGCTGCGGAGCGTGGCGGGGCGGGTACAGATGAGGTTGAGGGACATGGCGACTGTGGCGGAGCGGGCCCAGGCGTTGTTGAGCTGGAGGGACCCGCGGGCGACGTTCCTCTTCCTGATTTTCTGTTTGCTGGCGGCGGTGGTGCTGTACGCTGTGCCGATGAAGTTGCTGGCAGCGGCGTGGGGTTTGTATGCGCTGCGGCCTCCCAGCTTACGGAATCGGCTGCCGACGCCGTCGCCGGCGACCACCTTCTTTGAAAGGTTACCTAACAAAGATGACATCTTGTTGTGACTAGATAATTTTCCATGCTTCTTTCTCCACTAGGAAATGGAACCATTGTACTAGTGCACTATTACATCTTGTTATGATCATTAGCCTCTGTTCGTGTAAACAAAGCCCAGCATTATCTAGTGACTATATAACATTTTATTGCAACATGGTCCACATACTCAACTACGTACAAGATAAAATGTATTTATCCCTGACTTCGAACGGTTCCCCTTCCGCGATCCTTTCTCGGAGGCAGATTACTAACTACTATATATACATATTCTACAAAAACTTCCAGGCACTCCATTTGATTTGTCATCAAATTCATGTGCCCATTCTGACTTCGATCCATTTGGCAGCTGTTTCTGGTTCAGCCTTTCAGCCTGAAACCATAGAACGCACACTGAATTCCAAAATGACTATCTTGTTAAAGGAAAAAAGTTGAGATTTCTTGCATTCATCGTTCATAAGATTGCGACCTTACCTGCTGCTGTGGCTCCTGGCACTAGTATCTCCTGCGTCGATTTGAGGTTCATACAGTACTGGATTCTGTAAATTCTAAACAAATAAGCTATGACAAACTATATAGGAAAGAAAATGACCCCAAAAAAAATGCTAAAAATAATAAGATTTTAAGTAGTTGTGTGAGTATTCTCTTTTATATCTTGCATCCAAGTAATTGGATCTTGAAGGCCAATTATAGTCTCAATCGCTTGCCAAAAACTAGGATGGAGATAGGTTAGCGATAGCATCAGACAAATCTTAACCAAAGAGACTTTGAGTAAGCAGTTCAAGCATGAGATCCTTGCATTCTTTCTTGCTCATGTAAGATTGAGCAAATCTTGCATCGGTAAGAATTAAGAAAGAATATAATAAAATGATTTGACAGTGATGGCCCTTAACTATTTACCTGAGGTGGCACAAGAGTGCTTCTAGGGCCGATCAACCAGGGATAAGGTTCAGAAATAGGTGGGATCTGAACAGCATCTAGACTTCGTCCGGGATAATGCAAAAGATTCAGCAGATTGATTGGTTCATCCCTGACCTGATTGATTGTTGGCGCAGTGGCCTGAAACACTATGGAAGGAGGTGCAGGGCCTAATTGTGCCTGGGGATGGCCTGCAATAGCTGGGTATGGGAATGGAGGTGCAAACGGAAGCATTGGGCAGCCATGAGCCATCTCTACGCCCATATTCATCCCCAGATCCATGCCCAGTCCCATATGCATACCCAGTCCCATGGGAGGCATGAATGGCCTGATACCTGGAAACATCAGAGGGCCAGCAGCGTTGCATCCCGGCCCGGACATCATCTGTAGTAGTTGAAAACCACAAATATTAATAAGTCTGCAATCGAGCCAGATAGAGAAAAAAGGTAAGAACATTTTATCTAAATGCAAGTAATTTCACAATCTCTTGCTTGTAGTTTTGTTTTCTAGAAAAGAAGAATTCGGGAAATTGAAAGAACACTTGGTTCAGTCTCTTTACACCATAGCAAAGCTTGCTGTGTTGGGAAAACCTTGTATGCCCAAGTAAAATTGCATCATGACGAGTTCTGTATCAATCGGCTCGCCAAATTTCAAAGTTTCTTTATTAAGATGATTAAATTTCCAATCAATTGAGTTACATTTAACTTGCCCCAAGTTAGACATAAAAGTGAACTAGTTGAATTTGAAATGGCTGATATGAAACTTATCTCCAAGCAGCAAACGAGCTTTCAAATTAAATCTTGATTCTTGAATGAGGCTCTCAAGATTATGCAAAATAACATAATTTCTTACCTTCAGCTGAAATTATTGCTGTAGCTCTTGTTTATGTTCTCATTGTTAACTTTCAACAACTATCAGCAGAATCAGAACAGAATAGGAAGCAGGCTATGATATGTTGGTCAAGCAAAGGGAAGGAAGCTATAACATTATGTACCATAATCAGTGAAAAGGTTAACAGTTTATCCTATTTCAAGCCCCCATAAATCATAAGAACAAAAGACATTTGAACTGTAAAGTTCAAGTTATACCTGGAGTTGGAGTTGAAGGGATTTCATATATCCAATGGCCTCATCCAGTGTTGATGCTTTGTCTGGCTGAAATCATAGGAAAACCAAAATTGAGTGGTAATTCTCCAGAAAATGCATTTAAAATGTTAAAGTTCAAATTTGATTACCAGTACTTCCAATTTTTTTTTTTTTTTTAAAAAAAACATTAATACATTCATGTTAACAAGCTATAATTATAGTTAAACATCATCCATCATAGTCCAGCCAGATCATACTTGGATATAGAGCCTGTTAACTTGCCCAATAATGAGGAAAGCAACTGGGGAAATGATAAATAGGATAACTAGTGGAGGTCTGACTCTATAATTAACATGTTAAACATTAAAAGTAGTTCAAAAAGCTTTAATTATTAAGGAATGGGTAGATCAAGGTAGAATTTATAGGGTGATTACCTTTTTGCAAGTTGGTATGAGTTCCTGCAAGGCCTTAATCTTGGAGTTGATCCTATCCCGACGATTCTGCATGGATAAGCAACTAATACCATCAGAATACTGCAAGCCAGAAGGAACCCTTCATGCTGAAATGAATTGCAAGTATACGTAGGCAAGGAAAATGAAATTAGTTCAAGAACGCACCCTCTCAGACTGATTGTGGATCTCCGAGGCTCGTAGCTTTCTCATTCGTCCATACTCAAATGCTTGTTTCCTTCTACCACTATGTTCAACTTCAGGATCCTTTTTCATAGAGAAAATGGTCACATATGAATGGCAGCTCAATAGACCACAGGCAAATGCAAAGAGATAGCATGAAAGACTACAAAATTTTTCACTGCTTTAGTAAACGAGATCCCTTCATGTCTCTTCTAACAAAAATTATTCTGTTTATTGAACTAAAGATCCTATCTGTAATTTTATGTTCTTGGCATCCTCCCTCATGTGTTGATGGTCAGATTGTACTTAAACTATTTGAAACCCAACATATGACATGAAAATGCCATACGTTTGTTCGTTCAAGGTAATCATATCTATTTAGTTATAATCAACATATGCTTATTTGCTCAAGGTAAACTCTTTGATTTGTTGTTTAGAGATGATGGAGATCAACACAAATATGGCATCACGGAAGTGGCTACATGGTTGAGGGGCTCTTTTTCTTCAGAAACTTTAACACTAGTCATTCTTCAAGTTTAATTCCTCTAGTTTAGTTCTGGGATCATATTTAATTTGAAAATGCAACTAAATGTGCTACCTACCTGATTTACTCGTGTTCAGAGTTTCTTACTAGTGATATTCTTATGATTTGATGTATGCAAAAGATATATCTGTGTCATTTTTGTATTTTGCTCTCTCGTTCAACTTATATTTTCTGATGTTTTTTTTTCAATGTTTAATCATTTACTTTTACATGATTATGTTTGATTATCTTTCAGTAAGATAATATTGGTTTATTTTATCAATTTTTTGTATTAGAAAACAATATGAATTGATTGTTTGATTGAAACTATGCATCCCTATGAATCCAGAAATATCAATTTACAAGAAGAAATAAACTCATTTAGGGAAATATTCAAAGATACCATGAATTTAACTATAGTGGACCAGAAAACCCAATTATGAGATGTTGCAAGGATGTAAAGTTTTTATGAAAAAAAGATGAAAGATGGAGGAGATTAACAAACGAAGCATATATTGTGAAGATCTTCAAATTACTTCATGACGCAATTTCAGATGACCAGCTATACCTTATGATAATTTTCACATTTTTACAGTGATTCAGCTTCATCATCTAATGCAAGATTAGACTCGAGGACTGGCTAAAAAGGATGGCTTGTCTGTTTTTATGAGATAAAAGTATATGAATTTAATTAATTATTCCTAACGTATAACATAATGGTTCTTTAATTCTGTTAAAACTAATATTCCTTTTGTCTAGTGATAGTTAGATTCATTACTTAGCTTGGGACTTGGTAGACATAAAACATAACACGATAGTAGATGAAAAACTCACAAATGATGAATCACTTGAGGAGGATGAGACACTTAGAAATTACAACCTTATTACAGTTAAGATCTTTGGCCTCTACTTAAGATGACCTAAACTTAGCATTTATACTAGTTTCTCTCCATGACAGTACATTGGTTAGTTATACATACCAATCTGGAGCTTGCACATGTAGTTACTCCTTTCTAAATATAATCACACTCATTTGATTGCATTTCTAATAGTTAGCAATTGGTTGTCAAATTGCAATCTAGTCTTCGTTCATGATTGAATGATATGAAATGAATTATCGTAAATTCACATGTATCTAGTCTACTATTTTGTAGTCCTACTTATGTTTCTTCAATTCATTTTTTGCAGTATGCCAATCTTTTCAACTCGACCATTCATTTACCATGCAAGTGAGAGTGATATGTTGGAAGCAACACATTTGAGTTATTTTTGATAGTTGCACATGTGTTGGAACATGTGTTATTTTTGATAGTTGCACATGTGTTATTTTTGATATTTGATCATTCAGCTAGCTAGAAGGAGGGTTTGACACTTTGGTCTTCTCAAGGATTTTAAGCTTTATAATTTTATTATTCATTTTATATGTAATTAGGTTTGTGTATATATGTTCTACCTATTCATATATCTTCATTTTGTTATTGGCACTAGTAGACTACTAAGATTTTATATATGGCTAATTCTAAAAGTTGAATTTCCTTAGAATTTTTCTATATGGTCTGGTAAGTTTTTTATTGTGAATTTTTTTAAAATATTCAATTTGACATTGTACTATGTAAATTTGAAATGCTATTATCTATTCCATGACATACGATTCAAATTGAAATGCTATCAATCAACATAAATAAAAATATATACTTGTATAAATCAAATGAAAAGAAATGCATCCTTTAATCTAATGGTTTTTTTTATATTTCTTAATTATGTTTTGGCAGAATTAATTTTGACTAAAAAGGTGTTGAGGAAATTATTACTATATTGGTTGCTATGTCATGTTTGTGGCCATGGAGAACCTGTTTGACTTGATTTGGTCAATGATAGAGAGGATGAGATTAAATTTCCTACTTAGATTGTTTTTAACTGTGAAGTTGTATTGCATTTAGATGTCTTTATAAAAATTTTGGCATTTTGAGATGGTTTAAAAGAATTCTATGTTTGTTTTGGTGTATCAATATATAGTAGCAAGTTTAAAGTACTCATTAGCTCAATTATTTTATTTTTTTTGTAATCCAGATATCTAACTTTTCAAATCGACTAATTTTGGAGATGATAGGTGCGGCTTTATGAAAGTTTTCCATCAACCATTAGGATAAATCGGAAAGTACTTGCGGAGGCTCATCCAAACGGTCAGTATTCTTAAGGTTATCGTCCCACTAAAGGAAAATTCTTACAGACACCGCAGCTAAGATTCAATCCTTAAATATTTAATTAACTACTTAAAAGACCTAACCATTACATCATTAACTCAATTGTTGTCCTAACTTATGAGTGGTGGGGTAGACAATATTTTATAGGAATTGAGACGAGTGATAATGCAGGACATTACAGCTCAATCAATAGTGAACTCTTGTAATAGTGGTTTTAATAGTGGGAGAAAATGATTTGGGTTAGTTAAGATATAAGGAATTAATTAGGGTTGCATCTATAAGTTGTCAATTGTAATCTTGTTCATGAAGTTTAATCTTCCTCCTTATGATGCCCTATATCCTTTTTTATACACCTTTTGCATCTTCTCATTCATTTATGACTTTTTATTTAAATCTTTAGGGTTGATTTGATGCTTGACCCCTTAGGGAATTTTTTTATTATGCAAATTACAAGGCTAAATGGCAAGTCCCCTAAATAACAATTTCCTTTTACTATGTACTTATATCTCTAATTAAGTCACTATCTCTAGTTTGAAATTCTAAAAGTAGTTGCAATACTAGCAATAGTAAAGATCTTGTTGGGGAAACAATCCTTTTGTGTAGTTAGGTTCAACTATATTATTTTGATGTATTTACAGTATAGTTTAAGTTAAATTTTGCCTAAATTTATAATATGTGCATTAAATATGGACTTAGAATAATGCACATGAAGCTCATGAATCTTGTTGACTCATTGAGGTTGAGTTAAATTTTACTCAATGGTTCAACGACTATAAACGAGTGATGGAGCTTTGAAGAAGCTAAGAGGACTCTAGGGCATGGAGCATTGAGTGGTTGTTATTGATTATGAAGACCATGTGCTTGGTGGATCAATGGCTTGGAACGAGGTGGATTAGTAAGCATAGAGGCTTGAATGGCTTAGAGCTAGCACCGAGAGCTTGGTGCGCTTGGTGACTTGACAACCTAAAATGAGGTGAACTTTAGGGCATAGGGGTAGATTCATAGGCATGGAAGAGCAAATAGCATAGAGCGAGCTCGAGGAGCTTGGTGTGTTTGATGGATCAGCAACTTGGATTGAGGAGGTTGAAGACTTGAAGGCATGAGAGCTATGAGAGATTACATGAGTGAATGTAGTCTTGGCATGATTTGAAATCTTATATTGTGTCAGATGACACGATCAAAATATATCATTTTGATACATTATCGATACTCAACATTATTCAACACAAATAATTAATCCTATATCATTGAAATAATGCTAATTATCTTCTTCTTTTTTTGTAGTTTGTGTCAATGTAATAAAATATCAAAGTTTGTACCATTCTAGATGGGAGACAAAGTCTAAAATTAGGTTATAATTGTGTTCTCTTTTTTTTCATCTACTTCCTTCTTTCCCTTCTAATTTTCCACCAAACACTATATGTTGAAACATCGATATGGTATATGGTACCAAAATGTTATCATTCAAAATAAAGTCTAAAACTTCAGCACAATTTGGGATTTTGAACCTTGAATCTTTTTTATTTTGACAACATCATTGTAAATGATGTGTGATAGCTAGGTAGAGTTAGACTACCTGGTGGTTTGGTTGTGAAACCTTAAACCAAAGGAATGTTTATCCCACGTAGTAGTAGTTTGTCATCTATGAAAGCTTATGATGCTTGTAAGCCAAGTGAAGATGGAATCACCTAAACTCCGATCAACTAACTAGTCGACGGGAGCATATTAGTAGACTCCATAGTTAACTGAATGCAAGCGTTGTATGAATAAAATATTTTATTCGAGCAACAATTGATTGGAGGCTTGAGTGGTTTATTGGAGATGAAATTCAATCAATCGGTGGCATAGTTGTTGGCTTTTAACTATAACATTTCTCCTTTTTTAATAATCAAAGGTAACCAAAATAGAGCCAAATAAGTGCTCATTATATAAACTCTTGGAGAGCTTTGGGCATAAGTGGTTATATGAAAATACTCTAATTCAAAGGTCTCCAAGGTCTTAAGTCAAGGTCAAAAAATTTCAACTCAAACTCTTGATAATCTCCTTGTTATTTAGCTTAAATAATTCATTATCTTTGGAAGAGGAGAGTTTATTGTAAACAAATCTTAGTTGAGTGTGTAAGGATTGCCCATTGCCTTTTATTACGAGGTGGCTATTAAATGCAAGTAGGCTATAAAATAGAAGTGAGATCTATAAACCACATTATATAGATGTGTTGGCATTTTCTTGTTCATATTCTTATTTTCATTGTGATTATAATTTGACATAATCAATCTTACATGAGTACATGTGTTACTAATGTTGAATTATTTATATTTGGTATGAACTTGAATTTTTTTAGGTGCATTGTCTATTCACCCTCCCTCTCTAGTTAGACTAAATCATCACAATTGACACCAATCTTAACAAAGACTATAAAAAAGATAGTGATTGTGCTAGACAGATAATCAAAGATAAATGAAAATTATATAATTTCAAATAAAGAGGATACAAAATTATATTAGTTAGATTCAAATTTATGTTGCCACCTTAAAACACATGTATCTTTAAAGTGAAAATATAATTCAACTTTAATGCTCTAAGTTTGTATTTGATGAGATGTAACATGATTGTCTTCAAAATTAACATTTTTTTATCTTTTGTGTTGTTTATAGATTGATAGAAAATTTTATCATGGCGTGTTTGTGATATGAGCTTTTCATATTAATTTAATCACACTCTCTATATTCTTTACAATGAATTTTGTACTTTAAATAATTATGATTCTATTTGATAAGCTACAACCTTCATGGCTACCACAAGATACAACGTGTGGGTATAAGTTGGGCTAGATTTTAGGGAAAATCCCTTACTAGGTTCAATCATTATAAGGGTCAACGGTTATTGTCAAACTTAACATTTACATGGATCAATGACTACTATGAGATTTAACCCTCATAAAATCTATAGAGATATTATTGAATCTAACCCTTTAGTACTTGAGAACATATTACTTGAATTTTTTTACTTATACACCCTATGAGTAGTTGTTGAGCTAATTTTTTTTATTGAATATAAAGGTTATTTTTAAAATGATATACATTTTATAATAATTTTTTTGTACATCATCTGACTAATAAAATTCTTAGCTTTCTATAAGAAAATTTGTTAGGTTATTAAATTTAGCCCTTCACCCTTGCCTATAAGGTTTACATACTAGTCTCCTAGATAATAATTTTTTTTCATTGTATATTCTTTACCTCCAATTGTGTTATTATCTCCTATTTTGAAACTCCAAAATTACTTGTATGGTTGTATTGAAGATTTCAATAAGAGGATATTTAATAATAAATTATCAATTAATAAATTTTTGTGGGTTGTCGAATTTAAGCTTCTAAATTCATTCTTGTTGGAAAATTCCTATCTCTAGGTCAAAAGTAAATAGTAGATAACAACATAAGATCGACGTCAAATACACTTGGCATTTAAACTTACACTCAAAATTCTTCGGGAAGCTACTATTGGAAGATTTGTGTATACAATTTTCCCCACCTTCACTCTTGAAGCCAAATTTAGAAACATCAAAATCGAAATTGAATATGTTTGGAATTTAGGCAAAAGAAAATTAATTGTGGAGATAGCCTCTTTAGTTACTAGTGATACTATCATGAGGAAGATAACAAGACCTTTGTCCTGTGCCTCTATTATAGAGGCAATTCTTTTTTTTTATATAGGTAAATATATATTATCCAAATGAAAAGTGGTATATAATCTTGATCAGTTATACCCAATTTAGTTCTTAATTCTAATCCTAAATCGATAGTCAATGCCAACTAGAGGTCAGATTGAGTGGTTCAATGATCTATAACTATGTATGTATCCCATACAAAAGTCTAATAGGGAATAGCCTTAATGGCTATCCAACCTTAATTCACATAGTAGATCCTCCAAGTGTGTCTTCCTTTAATAATTTCTAGCCTTCGAACCACAAGGTCACTCGTCTAGGGAGTCACATCCGACACATGACTATGATGAATGACAACAACCCTAAGTTACTTGATTGTCTCTCACTTAATTATATTGGAGTCATCAACAAAGGATTATGGAAGCTATTCTAAAATGGTGGAGCAAGGATTGATCTATTGCTATACCCATGTCTTGAGTATTTTGATTAATTGG
>JBBUKS010000060.1:1166314-1196716 GCA_038050645.1 Hedychium gardnerianum | reverse complement strand
GACTTTCGGTGTTTACTATCAAAATTCGAGTTTAGCATTCACTTATTCACATATCTCATTGACCAAAATAATATCATTATCTAGAAACAATATGCATCATGGTAATGTGTCTTAGATGTGTCCAATAAATTCATCTATAATTAATATAAAAATATATTGACTAAGAGCTGATCTTTAATGCAATCCTATTTTTATAAAAAAATACTTTAGTTGATCTGTCTGGAGTTTTCATTCTTGTCATTATTTCATCGTACATATTTTTAATTATTTCAATATATATTATGTTAATATCTTATTTTTCTAAAAAATTTCACATAATTTTTCTTAGTAGTCTGTCATAAATTTTTTTTAGTCAATGAATACATGTATAATTAAGTCCTGCTTCTTTTCTTGATAATTATACTCTAAGAGCATTGTTTGAATAAAATACAGAAAAGAAATATTAAAAAGTGTAAATTTTGACCCTAGACTTATACTAAAGTATTTGACCGCCCATAGGAGCATGTGATAACGAGGGGTCACATGCATTGAGTGTCAATTTGCGCAAAAACACTATAGTATTGTATATCATCAGTTATGACTTTTAGCCCCTATGCCAAATGATTTTTTTTTTTTTTGATAATGCAGGTATTTAATTTTTCGAATCAATTAATTTTGAAGGTGATCAGACCAGCCTCTCAAAAATTTTCCACCGACTACCAACGTAAATCAGGAAGCACTCGCGGAGACTCATCCAAGCAACCAACGTTCTTAAGGTTATCGTTCCATTAGAGAAAAATCTCTACAATACACTGCAGTTAAGATTCGATCCTTAGATGTCTAGTTAATCACTTGAAGGGTCTAACCACTGCGTCATTGTCCCGAGCGCCAAATGATATTATTATACTTTAAGGACATTGACTTCAACTATCTATTTTTAGGTAAAAATCAAAAGGACAGCCTAAATTATACAAATTATCGAAAGGACTCCCCTTTCTCCAAAAAAAAATAAAAGGCACCCCAATAGATATTTTATCCCAAGAATACCTTTTACCCAACGTTGTTGTAGTAGCTATAACATTAGTTCTTACTTCCAACGCTATTGTAATAGCTACGACTAATTGCTACAACTTGTAGAAGTTACTAACTGATACAATTGTTTTAAAGTGATTTTGATGAAGTTTAAATAATTTTGATCAAGTTGATAAAGAATATTTTGATATAATAGTATGGATTAAGTTTTAAGATTTATGGTTTAGGTACAACTGTGTAGCAACTATAGATAGCTGCTACAACGTATATAAGATACTCAGTAACTACTACAATATATAGAAGTTACTTGGTAGTTATTATAATGTGAATAATTAACTATTTCACTTTAATCAAAATTATTACACACAAATTATTATTATATTAAAATACTTTTTACCAACTTGATCAAAATTATTTAAATTTTATTAAAATTACTTTAAATTAGTCAAAATCACTTTAAAATGGTTGTTATTAAATTCTAAATCCTAAATCTTAAACTCTAAATTCTAAAATATTAAACCTTAAATTATAAACTTTGAACACTATTATATTAAAATATTATTTATCAACTTCATCAAAATTATTTAAACTTAATTAAAATTATTTAAAATTGATTAAAATCACTTAAAAACAATTATAGCAGCTAATAGGTCGCTACTACAAAGTGTAGAAGCTACTAAATAGCTGCTCCAACACTACAATAATATTATATTAAGTGTTATACGTTGTAGTAGCTATCGAATAATTTTTACATGATATAGCAGCTAGTCGTAGCTATTACAATAGCACTGGAAGTAAGAGTATTATAGGGATAAAATATTTGGTGGGCGCCCTTTTGATTTTTTTTCAAAAAAGAGGTGTATATTTACTGATTTGCATAATTTGAGACGCTCTTTTGATTTTTACCTTTTACTTTCTAGGATTTATTGATTATAATTTTATTAGAGGTATATTATGGTCGGTAGCTTTATTGAATAAAAAATGATAACTAAAAAACTATCTTAAATTGTGATAATTAAAGAAAAATAATTGATTATATACGTACATAGATGCAAAACAAAAAATAATGATTAATTAAAGAATTTAATTGAAAACTTAAAGTTGTAATATAACTTACAATTTAACTTTTTTTAATATCTTAATTAAGATTAAATTCACGCATATCCTTCTTAAATATAAATTTTACATTTTTATGTTTGAATATTTTTTAGCCTCTAGGTTATATTTTTTTTGACCCATCATACTATCTTGAAGGTCATAGGATATTGCTTACTTATGTAAGGATCGACAAACGACTAACTAGAAGGGAAGGGTGTGAATGGGGAACACCTATGAATTGTAATTCTTACACAGTACAAAAACAATTTAAAGAGTTAATATCTCAAAGTTTCTCATATGTGTTCTATTGTTGGTAAAGTATAGACACAAAGGAAATATTATAGAAACAAATGCAATGCTAAAATACAATATTTAACATGGTTAGAAGACCTCACTCCTAATCCACGAGCTACAAATGCATTCATTGCCTCACCCCTCAAAAATTTTACTATAAATCACCTCTTCACAAGATGTACTTGGGCAAATCATTTATAACCCCAATCCTATTATATTTTTACAATAATCAATTTTTCTCAAATATAATAAAATTTATAACAAAGAAATGAGAAAACTATCAAGACCTTGAATTAAAGCTTTCACCTTTGATCCAAACCCTTGAAGACCTTTGAGCACCGTTAACACTTGATTTGAGGAGTTTTATGAATCTCTTTGTGCAACCTTTTAGGCTTAAAGCTCCCTAAGAGATTTTAAATTAGCTTTGCAAGTGCTCACTTTTCTACGCCTTTAGTTGATTGAAATACTTTTTAGTCGACTGATCTGGTAAATATTATCACTAGAAATCAATAATTATACCCCACGTGACTGCTTAAGCTTTCAGTGGTTTAGAAGCCATCAACTAACATAGTCTAATCGATTGAAATCACATCTATAATCAACTGAATTTTGTTGATGGCCCCTTCTTCACTTAACTTACAACACACTCTAAGTCTACACAAAGTCTTGAGGCTAATCTAAGTTTTGATAAAATGCCACTTGGGACAATCAATCCCTTGATAGAAGGGTTCCTACCAAACCACTAAGTAGTATACCTCTACATGACTAAATACATCATTTACAAAACCTCAAAAATATAATTCACTCACTTAATCTCTAACATCTCATGCCTCTAGATCTTCAATGACCCAATGTTTAATGTCATCTAATCCTCTATATATGCCTAGGAGTCCGCCTTGTCCTAGGTCATCAAGCTATTGAGCTTATGATCTCTACAACCCCAATTGCAATCAATCAATGTTTCATGCTCTAATTGTGCTAGGTTTATGGTCTATTCAATGAACAAAGCTCTTGCTCTCACTTTATACCTTTTATCCTCCATGCTAATAAGTCCACCTCGTACCAACCTATAGATCCATTCAACAAAATACTAATTTGACTGCATTGAGTTAACTAGTGTATATCAAGTCCCTACACACTTAATGCACATATCAACCTAACTTAAATTCTACTGTAACATATCAAAATAATCTAGCTGAACTTACACATGGAAGCATTGTTTCTTCCAACAATTTAGACATTTTAAAAAGTATACTTCCATCACAATGCTTACAAGAGAGAAAGATTTTGTGTAGTTGTTATAAAGAGAGGTCACTTGTGATTATGCTTATAAAAATAAATCTTTTTCCACTTGATATCCTCTATCCATCTCGATACACCTTTTGCCTCTTTTTTCCTTTTAAAACTCCTTTAATTAGGATCTTTGGGATGGATTGATGCATGATTTCTTCAATATTTTTGGCTTTCACAATTTATGAGGCTCTTGGACTACTCTCTTAACACAATAATTTTCTTTCTTCTTCAATCGAATTATTATCGCATACTTTAAAACTATGAAAGCATTTGTAAGTAGTGGCTGCAATATAGATGTCAATAGGTGTTTGCACCTATTGTTTCAAAATAATAAAGTATAAGTATTTAAGAGTCAAGAAGGCAACATCACTCATTTTGTGATGGGAATTTCATTATTAATCCTAATCATCATAAGGATCACAGATTGTCATTAGTTTGAGCCTCATATGATCCAAGGAGAATTTATAAAATTCAACTCCTTGGTAGGAATTAAAGGGCATTTGAAACATAATTCTTGTGAGGGCAAGAGACTGTTGCCAAGCTAACTTATGTAAGGAATAAAAATAAATATCATGTTGAACCTTCCAAAGGGCCTAATCTAAGAACCACAAACTAATACTTGTTTAGACATCATGAAAGGACTATAGAGTCAGTATAAAGAGAGGGAGTTGTCACTTATGATCTTATTTATAAAGTTTAATCTTCCCCCTTTTGATTTCCTAGAGTCTCAATTTCTACAGACTTTGACTCTTTTAAACACTTTATGGGTCTTTTAACTAATTAAGATCTCTATGATTAACTTGATGCACAATCCCATAGCTATTTTTCCTGACACAAATTTTGGGGTTCATTGGCTTGTCTCCTATTTTAAAATTCTAAAAGTAATTATAGTTGTGACAGTACTAAAAATTAACATTGACTATGAATCAACCAAAGGTTTAGGAGGTAAGAAGGAGTTCCGTTTTCCCCAACTTGAGTTATTTTCTAAACTCTATCTTCTTCCAGAAAAAATCGTTCTTTAAATTCAACATATTTTTATATTTTTAAAATAAGTCTATTAATTATTATATTTATTTTTATAATTGTTTTATGAAACTAATAAATCATTATTAATGTTTGAATAAGCCAAAAAAACAACTGATATTGATCTACAAACAAATTAAAGAGTTTCTATCTTGACATGCTAACTAGTTGCTGTTCATCAAGTAAAAAACACACAAAATTAAAAAGAAAAAAAAGCGACATGTAGGCAGAAGTATTTATTTATAAAAAAAAACATATAATATATTTCGATTTAACATGGCATGAAATTTTTATAAGGTCATCGATAGTTTTCCACCGCTCTAAAATAAAAAAGATTTGAAGTCAAAGAAACAAACACGGCCGCAGCAAGGGCAAAATATAAAAGGGGCGATTGGCTAACCTTGCTCCTCTTCTTCCGCTTCCGCTGCGCCGACACGGACGAATACGGCTTCGACCTCTGGCTAGTCTGCCCTAGAATCAGCACCTCCGACTCTTCCTTTTCCGATCCCGCCACCATCGCCCGCTTCCCTTCAGCTATCGCAGCTAGTGGCGTCAGGTCCGAGGCCTCCACCGGCGGCTGATCCTGCGTCGCTCCGCCCTGGGCCTCGATTACCGAGCAGTTCAGCCACGCAGCCATCTCGTCCTCCTCCATGAACTGGGGATCAGTCGCGTCCGACGGAGAATCTACAGCTGTTTCAGGGAACACCGCCTCGGCGGTGGGGCCGTCGGTTTGGAGATCCCAGATCAGCTTCATCAAGTCGTCATCATGCCTTAATTAAATCGACACATCAATAGCCATAACCGATCGAAACCGCTCAATTAATTAAAAATTGAAATCGATGAGCGGCTCTAAGGCGGCAAGAAGCGGCGCCGGGCCGGGACCCACCAGGCGGGCGCTGTGCGGCGGAGATCATCATCGGCGGACTGATTCAGCTGCTCGCAGTCTGTAAAGTTGGGATCCATCCTGAATCTGGAAACGGTGGCTAGAAAGATGAACGACGAACAGGATAATGCTGAATTTTTTTATTTTTTATTTTTTGTAGTCTTCCTTGTGCATTTTTAATTCTTTGGGAACAGGAACAGCCAACAGACGAAGAGACGACGACGAGTGCTGTTTTTGTGTTTGTTCTCGGAGGGATTCGCATGAGCAAAAAGGACTGGGCAGAGGGATCCAGAATCGCCTTCTCGGGACCATTCTCGTGTTAAATTGAAGGAGCAGCAAAGTTTATTGCGCCGTTCGGACAGGACAGAGTTTGCTGACCCTTGAATACGACGCAGCCTAGAAAAGGGCAGAGTTTGCTAAACGAAGAATAGAACATGGCTTCGAGTCAAACGAGCAGACCCCTCATGGCTCCTCCCTGATGTCACGCAGCTTTAGGCGCTTCTGTCCGACGACGTAAGCGAATTACCAAGGATTTTCACGTTGTCAAATCATGTCTACTTCGACAAACGTTGGTGAACACGAACGAACGATTAGGAAATAAACGGCTCGTTTCGTTTAAATGCGATGTGATGTTACGTGTAATTAATTTTTGAGGATAATCTAAAAAAATTGAATCGTTAGAGACAAAAAAAGTGAGTTAAAAGATTAATTATAGGTGTAAAATAAAATTATAATAACAGTTAAAATTGGAATCGGTTGACTAATCTGAAAGTAACAATCAGGGCCAACACATGGCTAAGCTCCGATGATTCACTTGTTCTTGTCTAAGTAAACAGATTAGGGCGAGAGGCCTTGAAGGTGGTCTTCAACTTTCTGGTTGGAGGCCTGACTTTCTTGAAGACGAGAGGGAATTTGATCTTCGAGTCATGGAATTGCTTGGTGCTTTCACGTTTGCATAGCTTGGACGGGATGGTGGCCGTCTTTATGATCTGAAGGCCGTGGCACCTCACGCGGTGGCGGGATGCCATTTCATCATACATCTGCTCGACAGCACCGTTCAGTGTGATGTCCCCTGTACTCCTTGTACATGTTATGGTAATCTGTTCTGCTTTGGTAACGCAGCCAGATACCGTAGTTCTTGATCTTTGTTGGTTTCCTCTAAAAAATCTGCCAAAACAGCAGTTCCCAGATGTTTCAATATCCTAGATGAATAGAATGTGTCATAAGAAGCTAGAACTTAAAAAGATTGATGGCTACAACCAGAATTTCCTAAACTAGCCCCGAAATCTGCTCTATAGTTCAATGAGCAGATTGATGGAATCACAAATTAAATTTACAGTGTTCTGAGAAATATAGTACTACCAATTACAGTGTTCTGAGAAATTACAGACCTTATTTTATTAAAAGAGACGGCACTAATTTCTGCGTTCATCATAATATGCATTAACATAGGGATTTTGGTTAATATAGGCTTTTTTTTGTTGAAGAAAGTAATAATTATGGTGTTCATCATGCTCTCTTTATCACTTTAACAAAATAAAGTATGATTCTTTCTGAGAAACTAAATTTCCATGGTTAGATGTGCCAATGCATTCATATACCACCTTTGTATATCTTTGTTTCAGTTAGCAGAATCAACTCCTAAGTCAACTTATTATACATAAAACAACAATTCCTTTTAAATATGATTGGCAGAAGGATGCAAAATTCATATGAATGATAAATGGACAGCACAAAGGGACCAAATAATGAAGCTAGTAAATAAACCTCGTTGATAGCAAGAACTTGACCATTGCTCTTCTTCACCTTTTTCAACTTCCTTAAGAAGTACCTGAAATTCTCAACAAAAAAAAAAGGATGGAAAACTAAAATTATCAACAATGGCGAGTAAGATTGCTCAAAGGTGGATACAATTACTGAAAAATCTACGAGAAAGTACCAGAACTTAGATTTGGCTCGGACGTCATTGGTAGCCCACAGCTTCATTCATACGGTAGATCTTTGGGCGTGGCTCCCCCTCGGTCGGAAGGGCTCGACCCACCACCTGGTACTGATGAAACTGTCACCATCCAAAACATGAACAAATTAATGCACTAAAACATAATTGAATACTTCGGCCGCCGAACCCCTAGATCTTATCCTTCGTTCCTATTTGACACCAACATTCGTTAAAATTACGAACTCACCAATAAGCCAATCGACTAAGTCCGATTCAGTTCGATCACGCTCGAGTTTGTGTTGAGTTCCCTTCCAATTTAACGAGCCAGATATAATCAAACATACAAGCTCTAATCCCTTGAAGATTTGATCAGGAATCAAACACATACATTAATTGAAGCAAAGTTAAAATCATCATCTAAGCAATCGACAACCTTATATTTTCTTTGAAATGAAATAAATTATAAAAATATTTATCTTGAACTCTTTACATGAAAAAAATCAAATATTTAATAAATATTTTACACTTATTAAAAATTAATCCTAAAATTTTATTATAATAATTATTTATATATATATATCAATTACGAAAATCAGTAAATCAGTGAAAGCTAAATCAAACACATCCATGCCCATTGAAATATTAGAGACATTGTGATTAAATTGATAAATAAATTAATAGGCTCAAAAGTTATTTACTAAAAATTTATCCTACAATCAACAAAATTTGATATTGTACTGTAGCTACACCATCCTAATATCAATTTCCTCTGAATTTAATATTCGATCCGACTGGAGAGGCACAAAAGGATTTTTTAAAATTCGATTATATAATCGTATAATATATATAATCAGATATAAAGATGAATTTAATATATATATATATATATATATAATATTAATTTTAATATATTTTTTATTGAAGGAGAATAGTTGAATGAAATGAAAAAAAAAATATTAATATAAAAGATATTCGATCTTTTGGTGAGTATGAATATAAATAGAGATGATAATTTCCTTCGAAATTGATGAAGAATTCGATATCCGACTCGAACGAAGGAGGATACGAAAAAACTACTTCTATATTCGATTATCCGAATATCCAATTAAATAATATATATATTAATATATTTTTATTAAATATGATTAAATTAAGAGTAGACTATATAGATGTTTAATCTAATTTTTTGATTTTTTTTTTATTTTTTTTAATGCGTTAGTTGAATTATGATAGTTGGACAGGAAAAAAAATTAGTATAAAAGATTTCGATCCTCTAATAGATACGGAAATGAGGATAGATATACAATCTCTAATGAATATAGGAATAGAAAATATGAAATTTAATCAAAACATGATTCGTTGTCATTCCTAGACAAGGAATATAAGGATGGATATTCGATTTGGATGAGAATAAAAATTAAAAATTTAATGAAAACGAAAATAAATATAATAAATAAGAATGAAGATGAAAAATATAAAATCCGATTTAAAACTATTGTCATCCCTAATTGACACAAGTACTCGTACGTGACTTTGGATCTTGTAATATGATAAAATCGTTAATCAGCTTGTAAAAAAAAAAAAAGTGCCTCCAAATTTCGACTTCACGCTAGTTGAACTGTAGTTGTCAGTCTCTATCACGTTTACTAGGTCACCTCAAAGTCCTCTCAAATGCCGAGTTCATTTCAAACAAGGATCAAATCCATCAACTCAATTCATCACAAAGTGGTTGAGATGAGCTGTTCCCGCATAGCCTTTTTCTTCTATCGCTAATTAAAAGTGGCTCTAGCTGAGAAGGAACATGAGACGCGCCACCTTTACCACGACCTCCCTCCCACCCTAAATGAGCTCACGCTGCTCAAAAACATCGGGCTAGCTCGAATCCAAGAAAAACGTGACCCAATTCCAACCAGCTCTGGCTTTTCAAATTGATGCATTGAAGGATATTCCACGGGGATGGGCGCTCCTCATGTTGCGTGTGGAAACTTGGCGAAGAAGTCTCGGGAGCAGACCTTTTGCTTTGCTTAGAATGGAGAGAAGTCTGAGACGGCAACAACTGCAAAATCTAGCGTTCAAGACAAACTTCCAGAACCCCACTCTTTTTCTTTCCCCTGAAATGGACACTTGAACTGAGGGCACCAAGTGCACTCACCTACCTGCACAATTGGAAACAATCAGCCATCCTGAGCTCCATTATAGTTCGTAAGTTGGCGAACGCTTAGAACTCCTCGAGTGCAACGTTTTAGAGTAAGAGCGCATGCATGCATGCATTGGTTTGTTTGATAGATGGCGAAGCAATCGGACTTCACACAGAAACTTCTGAGTGATTTGAGATTGAGGAAGGAGAAGTTGGGATACAGCACTTCCCCAGGCCAGAAATCAACTCCTTCGCCTCCTCCTCCTGGTATGAATTTAGTTTAGCGTGATTGATTCGATCAGGAATTGGCAATACCTCAGTCTTTATGCTATTAATTAGCATATTTATTATGAAAATCATAGAAACTCATTTTAATAGTTCTCCATCTTCCCTCTCATTTTAACATGTACGCTTTCTAGATCCCTTGGATAATGTGATATTAATCTTTACTGCAAATTCTTTGATGCTTCATTTAGTGGTATGGAATAGTTTTATTGTTCGAGATTAATTTGCTAAAATTCACAAGATTCTAGAAGATCGATCAATTAACTAAACACAGAAGAAAAGTGGATTGGTTTGAATAATCCCCTCAATAACCAGCATGATTATATATGAAATCTCCTACATGAGAAAGCACAGCAAAAATATAAAAGTGTACCGAGCCTGTAGTTTCTTAATATTTCTTATTGAAATAGATCACCTGCTTGTAATTCGTTTGCAGAATACCAAGGAAATTCCTTCAGGCCCACCGACCGAAGAACAAGAGAAGCAATGATCAACTATGTGAGTTCTTCGAGCAGAACTTTACTCATGGAACTTCTTGAGCTATGCAGATCACTTTTAACTTTGTTTTTGTTGGGAGTTGCAGAGTAGCAGAAATTCGATCAGTGCAGAAGCCAAAGAAATGTGGCTCACCAGCAAACATAAGAAACCGGCTGTCTCAGAATTAACTTCCAGAGATATTGTTCCTGTTGGAAGAAACAAAAACATTCAGAATTCTATCGATGTATCAATGGCTCTAGCACTTGTGCTGAGTAACAGCGGGAAACTTCACTACATAGCAAAACTTGGCAATGAGTTTATCACACACAGTGGCCCTATTTTGTACAGAGAACACTTGCTGAACAATATGAAGATTCATTCCAGTCACTATCCATTCTTGTCCAACTTGCAAATCAATGAAATATCAGCAGGTGTTCAGAAGTTGAATAGAGTCCTCGAAACATGTTCCGACAGCTCACACTTCGACAAGGATTCGATCAAAATCGGAAAGGAGCTTCTGAAAGGAGCCATGGATCTGGAGGAGTCACTGAAAATGCTTGTCACTCTACAAGAATCTTCAGATTTCATGGTTGGCTCTCAAGGGAGGCAAATTAGATTGTTAAAGGACAAGGGAGAAGATGAATCCTCCAGAAACAAAGTAAATCGGAAGAATACACACTCCAAAACTAGGATTTCTTTTGATGGGTCCATTGATCATTTCTTCAAAGCAAATTATGATACCATGAATCAAGGGAAGAGAGAGCTGTCTTCATCTTTTATCAGAAAAGGTATGAACACAACAGATTATGATGAGAGCTCGTCATATGCATCCATGAAAATTCCTGCACACAGACGGTCTCAGAGTTCTAGTCCAGTTTTCCCAAGCAATGGTTGCTATGATGACCAAAATAATGAACGCCAGACCTCCTCAACCAGTAAAGCCAAACACTCAACTTCGAATCACATCCAGAAGTTGGATCGTAAGCAAGCAAGTGGCAGTGTAAGAATGCCAAGTGTAGTTGCTAAACTAATGGGACTTGAAGAATTTCCAAGTTCAAAGGCTGAGGCGAAGAAAGTCGGAGGAAAAGACCATAATATGCAGATCATAATAGCAGATGCAGAAGCAAGGAGAAAGGTGGTTTCTCAAACACTCTTAATGCCAAGTTATGAACGGAATAAATGTTTAGGCGAAAAGCTCGTCGGAGATACCAAGGCCAAATTCCACAAGGAGATTCAGAGCACGAGCACATCAAAAGATTATGCACCAAAGAGCCATAGTCAAATATTTTCAAAGACTGATAATCCAGTCACGATTGCAAAGAATTCAGTCCAACCAAAAGAGAAGGTAGGAAGAACAGAACAGAGAAGCAAAAAGATTGATCAGGATATGAGCTCCAAACTAGAAAAAGGCCTGGAAAAGGGCAAGCAGAAAATATTGTCCTGGAGTCACTATGAAATATTCGGGAAAAAGGATAAAGTTTTGAAACAGAAGATAACTGAGGGAGATCAGTCGTCACACCAATTAATAGCCCACATTGTGAAACCCAAACATGCAGTTTCTGAAAATGAAGGAAAAGAGCATGAGAGTAACAGCAACGCAAAGGTCGCAACAGCAACAAAAGATGAATGGAGATCAAAGAGATCTGCAGTAAAACCAAGCAAACTTAAAGTGGATGATGCAACTTCCGTAGCAAAAGTTAGGCATGGAGGGTATGAAGAGGATGTAAAGCAACCAAAAGAACATCTAAAGAGCAGCAAACAAGAGATGCAAAATATAGTGAATGGAGTATCTGACTACAGGGAATTAAATAGAACTAGAACACATGAGAGAGAGAAATCACTGCCAAAAGCAAAGAAGGTAGACGCAGCAAATGTGAAAGCTTACAGAGATAAAAGCCACAGAGTCTTAGGCGACAATTTTGCAGATATTGAAACGCCGAGTAAGAAAATTCAATCATCTTTCTTAAATGATTTGGAGAAGAGATGGAAAGAAAGAACCAGTAAAAATCAAGTACAAACAGTTAGCTTGCATGAAACAGATACAAAGCAACATCACGAACAGGAACCTGCATCGAACTTGATTTCAGTTGATTCTCCCGTAGATACTGGTGGAGACAAAAACATACTACAGGATATATTAGTTGAAGAGCAACATGTAAGTTATCCTTTCCTTTATCCAATTAGTATACGGAATTAAGTTGATCTGCATCAAAGATGACTGAAAATACATAATTGTTCATTTTAAATTATTGTGTCTATAAGCCAAGAAATCAGTTTAACACTTCGAAATTTTCAAACATTTGATGTTTTTTACGAGCATTAGAAACATGATCATTGACTGGCTCAATCACTGTGAATAAGTGTTGTTAGAATGAAAAATGAGACTACATCATGCTTATGGTCCATAATGAAGCATTTAGCATTAAATTTTATTTATTGTTCTGCTAGCTCTCATATCTTTTTCACAGGTTAATGATATGATTAAAGAAGATTCTGTGGCATCACAGAATCAAAAAGTTTCACTCAGTTTAGACACAGAACCACGACTATCCAATTTAGAAGAAGATGAAAAAGAAGGTAAATCAGATATCACTTTTGACAAACATATCAGTCTATAACAAACATCTAATTTATTCAATTATGGAAGCATATTTACAAGAAAAGTAGAAGGAAATTGTAATAACTTCACAATATCCCTTAGCAGGTGCTACAGAAAACAAGCATAACAATTGCAACTACTCAAAGTGGCAGAAGCAGGAAATATGTGAAGCAAATGGACAAGGTTTGCTAACCAAGGATGAAAATCTCCTCAAGCAACTTCTGGTAAACAATCAGCATTTCCTCGACATGGCACAAGCATTTCTCAAAATCACAATTCCAGGCGTTGTCCTTCAAACCAGTAACAAGACTTGCCAGAAAGAGGAAAATAAGGTTCTTTTAGACTGTGGATACGAGTTATTAAGGAGGAAAGGGAAAAGAGAGAACATTCGAGCCATGGAACCGCTTCATTCACCTGGCCTTGATAATATTGATGCACTAGTGAAGGAGTTCAATAACGATTTTGAGAGTCTTAAATTTTCAAACGAAAGTACAGTTAGTGATGACCACGCGGAATTTCTGTATATGCTTCTTGAGAGAGACATTGAGAACAGAAAGCCAGATATCAACTGCATGTGGGACATTGGTTGGAGCAGCATCATGGTTGCATCACTCCAAAAAGATGAAATTACAAGGGATTTAGAAAAGCAGGTACTGAGTGGACTTATTAGTGAGCTAGCTAGAGAGTTAATTAGTACGACCACAAAGGTTAATTAGGTAAAAGTCTGTATGCTTTTGCTTTGTAATATGTGGAGGCAAGTTTCATAAATAGGTAAGTATATCGAAAACACATGTTTTTATAAAATATTTATATGATTTTCCAAATAATCTGTTGACATCTTACCCCAGAAGATAAAGATCTTCTGTTCTTGGTGCAGTGGTCATTCAATTCAAATAAAACTTGATTTTTTTTTTATATAAAAAATTGTACAATGTTAATACAGGATTCCCTAGTCCTCCAGACGAATGAACTCCATGAAGTCACATACGCCATGCCGGTCTCAAAGAACAGACCGGAGAAGCAATAAACTAATTAACTTGCCTCAGCTAGAGATGGGGATGGGGATCCTGTCTTTGGGGAGAGAAGTCTTCACTTCTTGATGCAGAATGGCGGAGCTCGTGTTCTGTGATCGTTCCACTATGTTCAACTCTTCTGATGTTGTGGCTCACATTTGGGACGTAGAAGCTTGATTCATAGTCAGGACCTGAGCTGAAGAGCATGCTCTGTCCAGGCCTCACTCCGTCGTTCAAGTCCTCGAGCGATACATCGCCTTCCAGAGCTCGCACAATCTGACTCATTCTGGGTCGTCTCTTTGCGGAATGATGAACACTGGCAGCGGCAGCTGCCACCATGCGTGCCATCTCCGTGGGATGAAATTTACCATCTAAGCGGGGGTCAGCTAACTCATCATAGTTTCCATCGGCCAAAGCTCGGGATAGAATAGGACGAGCCTGTTTCGACAAGCCAACCGTTGTCAGTCATGCGAAATGAGAGAATTTAATTTAATGAACGTACTGACCCAATCGACCAAGCTATCTTCCACGAATTGCGAGCTGTCAACTGGTCGTCTTCCAGTTATCAACTCAAGAAGCATCACTCCGAATGAGAAGACATCAGATTTCTCCGTTAGCTTCCCGCTTGACGCATACTCTGGAGCAAGATACCTGGGGAGAAGAAAGATATTTGGAATTTGCTCAACATTCGAAGATCGCTTTAAAAACATCTTGCTCACCCAAGGGTTCCCATAACGCGTGTGGATACATGAGTGTAGTTGTCAGATGAAAGCTTTGCCAACCCAAAATCTGCAACCTGGATATGTTTAATCAGTCAGTTATCTAGGCTACAATTGATAAATAAGTCAAAAATACTCACCATGGCTTCAAATCTGAAGTCTAGGAGAATGTTGGCAGCCTTGATATCACGATGAATAATTCGAGGATGACCTTCACAAGGAATTCGTCCAGACAAATTAGATAGTAGTATAATTTAAATCGACTAGCTAGAAACATGATCAAATTACTCACAATCCTCATGCAAGTAGGCAAGGCCTTTTGCTGAGCCTAATGCAATTCTGAGCCTTGTGGACCAATTCATCACAGGAAGCCCTTTTCCTACAATAGATAGCAGAAAAATGATCAGCACCATGGCAATAAGCATCTTGTTCAACAAAAGATTGAGTGCTAACCGTAGAGGTGGTATTCAAGAGTATTGTTGGGAACGAATTCATACACTAGCAACCTTTGTGAACCAGCACTGCAGTAGCCAACGAGAGAAACAAGGTGGCGATGATGTACGCGGCTAATGATCTCAACCTCTGCCTGGAACTCCCTCTCACCTTGCCCGCTCCCTGACTTGAGTTGCTTCACCGCGATCTCCTTCCCGTTAGGTAGGACTCCTTTATGCACATATCCAAATCCTCCATGTCCTAGTAGATTAGCATGGGAGAAGCCATTGGTGGCAGCTGCAAGCTCCTCATAACTGAATGTGCTTTTGTTGAAGCCGAGTGCAATGGCAGGAGAAGGGGGAGGAAGGGAGGGGGCATGTGGCCCTGAATACGCTGAGTTTGCATTGCTGGTGCTCATTATGGTAGAAGGTGGCTGCCCCCCAACTCCAGCATAATCTACGCCCTTGTTTTCATCGCGCCAATTCTGTGGCAGCCCACTGCTGTAAAAGCCGCCGCTGTCTACAAACATAGATAAGCAAATTGTGGCCGTAATTAAGGAAGGCAAGAATAAGAATGAAACTCAAGTATCTGCATGCTTCAGTTACTATTATATGTTGAACCTTCTGTATAGTAGTGCATTGGATTATGGCGCTTCTTCTTCTTGCTGCAACAAATGCATATGATGATCATTAGCACAAAACAGAGTCCCACTCCAGCCACAATTCCTATAAGAACCGGCAAATTCACATCAAATTGGTGGTCTTGAGAGTGATTTGATTCACCATTATGATTGGAAGGAAGAGTTAATTCCTTAGGGGGTGACGATGAAAACTTATGTGGTGGTGGCGGTGGTGAAGAAGACTCGTCATTATCTAACTTAGAGGTTGAAGGAGGTGGAGGAGACAATAAGGGTGGTGATGGTGGCAGTGAGGAGTTGCTACTAGATGGAGGTGGAGAATTTAGTGACGATGGTGGTGGAGCTGACAACGAGGATGATAAATTTACAAAGGAAGATGAAGATTTATCTGGTGGTGGAGAGAACATTTTTCTCCCAGATGAATAGTAATTCACTGCTCTCCCTCAAACTCTATATATAGGCTCAGACAATGCAGCATACGATAAATACCTACAAAGAGGGGGGAAAAAATTATGAACAAAACTACAAAAGGAATGGACATAAGAATATCGCCTCTACTTTGATCATAAGATAACTTCAATCTTCTACCTTTGTTTCACGATTTAGTGATGCAAGGAAATTGAGGATCGAATATATAGTTCTAAGAGACGGTGCATGGAGCGTTTGGCTTACTCCAAACACCTTGCCTCAAGTCCTCCAGAATCCTAAATAGGATGAAGCCAGCCAAGGCCAATGGAACGGAGTTAAAGAGAAACGAACCAAGAAATAGAACTAGGGGGAGAGGAAGAGAGGAAAATTAAGGGAAAAAGCAACACAGCAGAGATCTACAGGTGACCTGGATTTCCAATGTTAGTTGTTCTGGTGTCTAATCTGGGACTTGTGGTTAACTGCTTCCCCCGCTGCCACTCAATCTACGTTGTCATGTCGTTTCATCTAACTCCTGTTTTAATTATTTTTTTCTCCAAAAAAATGACATAATTTTCATGCATGACTTGAAAGGCAATCTATCTACGTGCCTACAAATACAGTAATTACGTGGGACAAAGAAGATCCTGTCTAAGATTTACATTTATGAAGTGTTAATAATAATATCATAACATTCTCCACGATTTTAGGCCTGCCTATTTATAATGTAACTATTAAATCTTTGAAGAATCGTTTAGCCTAAAAAGTTGAGGTTGAGATCAAAATGTGTTTTAAATTATAGCTTTGTATTTCTTTTCTTGAATTAGCCTAAACAGTTATTCTTTAACTACGATACTGTGCACTTAGACAATCAACTTGTCAAAAATAAGCCACGAAACCTGGTTGTTTATGCAGTGATTCATATGTTTCAATTAAAAATCTCAACTAAAATTGGAGCAGAGCAATGAGAATCTCCATTAAAACAGTTTTGGGCTTGGTGATGGATACGGGGGGGTGATCGAGGGTGTCATGTAGCGAATGAGTTAAATTAAAAGAAATGATGATAGTTCAAATACAATAGCTTTTTGAGACTTTCGATTACGATAGTCTTTCAGCTACGACAGCCTTCCGATTGCTTGACGTTACAAACCTTCAATGCCTCCCGCGCCTCCTGGAGCCGATAAAAACGTTATCCCTGCGAGTAGGCGTTATCGATGTTATCCCTAGAAAATGTAGAGAATATAGTCCCATTACTCCGAGTAAATGGTCTATTTAATAGGAAAATATTCATATTAAATAGGGAAGGGAAAGAACATGAGGAGTCGGGTCCCTAAAACTTATAAAAGATCACCTGTCCCAACAAGATCAGGGTACGCGTACATATATTTTTACAAACTCTAGCTACTCATCATCTTTTTCCTTTCACCTCAACTGATTTGAACATCGAAGTGACTAGCCGAGAAACTCTCTAATTATCATTCTAACCATTCTCTCCTAATTTTTCTCATGCGTAAGGTACGAATATTTTTTTTAAAAAAAATCTAATTATCTAGAGATAAGTGAAGATAATCAATTTCTGTGCTAGCGCATCGATAAATTATACATCGGTGTTCCTAAGCGGAATCAGACTAATAGTTAAGTCTAATGAATATATATCTTATAATCTCTCGTTACGAAAATATGTACAACTTCTAAGCATTTCTTTTAGGGAGGGAAAAGTAGCGTAGTGGTCATGTCATACTTTTGATTACTTTGCCTGTTGAGAGATTAAAAGGTAGGAAGGTTTTGGAGTAATTCCATTTTATACATCAAGAAGATGGGCCACCATCATTAGCTTCATTTCGTCGAAGTTGCCCGTGTTTAGATTAGATAGTAACCTAGAACATATTTCAGATCTCCTGTGTGGGAATGAACTATTCTGAAAATTTGACAAGTAGTAAAGCCAATTAAATAGACCGAGAATGAATAAACAAAGGTGCAGCAGAATTGACTAGCACCAGTTTATTTTCACTGAAAACAACTGAATTCCTCAGAATTGAACTGTTAGCTTGTCAATCACTTCTCACTTGTTTCTATACTGCATACGCCTGTGTCAAGTCTACAATTGCAGGCCGACTAATAAACAAGCAATCCACAAAAGGAAAGAGTCGCAAGAATGATCTGCCTCTTGGAGAACATACAGGCATTAATTGATCGAGCTGGAACAGAGTTATTTCAGTCTCAGTCTCTGATCTGGAACAGAGTTATTGCATGTTCCTCCAGTAATAAACACTAATTAGCAGTGTATTTGAAGATAACGACAGTTGCTGTTCTTAGCCGCCAAGCTTAGCCACCTCCCCATGCAGCGAACGCAGACTGGAACTCTTGGCGAGCTTATCTCTTAATAAATACGCCATTAATGATCGCATTTAATTGAGCCGAAGCTACCGTCATTGGGAGGGAAAGTATCTTAATGATTAGAAAAAAGGCATCAAAGTAGGAAAGAGTCTGAAGAAAAGTCGACAGAGCAATGAATGGATGCAATGTAGCAGATCAGTATGTAGAGTTGAATAAATAGGAATATCAGGATAAATTAATAATGCAACTAAAAGTGTGAATGAAATTAAGGTAAAAAAATTTTAAGTAGATTTTGTGGATCTCATCCTATATTTCAATTTATTTTTTTCATTAAAAAAATATGAAAAAAAAATTGTGAATCATCACATTATTACTTCGTTATAAATCGACTTGCTGATTTTTTTATGATTGCACTTGGTATTTTTTTTAGTCATACAGGTTCATTCAAGTCTTTCACACGAGCAAGGACTATTTTTTAACTCTTTTTTTTTTCTTTTACTTTGTTCATGATGTCCGAAAGTTTTTTATTATAATTAGTGAAGATTTTGATTTTGCCACTACATGTAAGTCTAATGTGTAGTTTATATTGTCAAGATCGATTAGTTAGAGTATGATATAATTAATTGGCATTTTAGTGAATTGCAAATTCAATTTTATCAAACATTCAAAGTGCGGTACGTATATATTGAAGACGGTCTATTTTCTATAATAGCTTTCAACCCCTATTCGATTCTTTCATAATATATTTGGTTTAAAATATTTTATATTTATGTTAAGTCTCATTACACCTCTATACTTAGTATGAATTTATTTTTTAAAAAGATTGTTAAACACTTTTAATTTAATTAAAAAGTATTTGATAATTTTAAAAAAAAAACTTAATTTGAAACTTCGGTTCAGTTCAGATGGAAAGTAGGATTTAACTTTTGATTTTTAAAAAGTTTGGTAACCACGCTTTAAAACCGGCTCTGATGCTAACAGGTCAGTCAACTCCAAGTCCATTGGCTCACAATTAGGGTATCTAAAATTTTAAGAGAAATTTATGAAATAAAAAAATTGATTAAAAAGTTCTAATTATTATTATGAGCGTAAGATTAGCAGTTCTTTTATTTTGAAATTGATGTAATATAATCATATAATTGCATGTGATGAATTGGATCCTAAAAAATCGTTAGAGATGTTTTAATAAATTTTTATATTATTGATATGGTACATTAAAATTTTAAAAAAAATATTTAAAACTCTATCGATGCTCGGCTGTGCATCGGTCATGCTAACGTTGACCTTCAACTCGAACTCCACTCCTCTCACGTATATTCATTCTTCTGCGATCAAATCAAACTCTGTAGCAAGGACGAGCACTTCAAAAGTTCTGTTTTTTTCAATTTCGGCGTACCGTTTTTTTTTTTTTTGTTAAAAAAAATAATCTAAAAATATTAATCATTTAAATAAATATTAATTTTTTTTTTCTTTCATCAACTTAATAGTATGATTCACAGGGCAGCAACATACCTGTTACGTCCACAGATCGAGCCATTAAGATCGTTCCACTGCATTAATAATGGCAGGGAATTGAATTGAGTTGCCTCTCTGTTCATTGATAGCATCAACGACAAACTGCTACATCAATCTGCACTGTATCATATCGCCATTTTGACCTAGCTACTTTCGATCGGTTACATTTGATTTTTTTTTTTTAAATTAAGCTCGTATTTTTGTCAGATTAGTTAAGTCAATCGCCTTCGTAAGCCACGCTTGACCTGCCTTAATGACTGATTAATCTTTTCCAAGCCGACATATATCGCCAAAAAAGAATAAATAAACTTGCCGAGAATGAGTCTTAAAGGATGTGACGACGCGTAGATTACAAATTAAATACAAATACTTGAATTATGATGCCACATCTACAAAATATTATTTTAAAAAAAAAGAAAAAAAACTCGTTCTACTGGTCAACTCTCTTAAGACTTATAATTTGTTTTTATTTTTAGGTTGCGAATTCCGATTGGTACATGCATGCACTCGAGCATTCAAATTTTGACCGCATAAGGTAGATATGTTTGACATTGGACCGCCCGCACCAGTCGGTCTTCTCTTACTAATTTAATGCGGTTAAATTTGAAATTGAATAATTATGAATAAAAAAAATCAAAAGTTTGATTATTTGATAGTCATTTATTTGAAATAATTGACATAAAAAGAATTCAAAGTACGTAAATAATTGACATAAAAAAAAAAGAAGAGAAGATATTATTGAGTCAAGCGGATTGACTTCTTCCCCCGTGATGATTAGTCAAATTTCCAATTGCCGAGTTTCTCTTCTTGGTTGGCAATTCCTCGAGTGGCTAGCTACGTCATGTGGCGCACTGAGATTAATCGGCCACTAGATTGACCCGAGTCAGTCAACTGAACAACACACTTTATTTATTTATTTATTTTTATTTATTTATTTATATTTATATAAAAAAATTGACCGGGCAATTTCCTCGAAATCGAACCGTTGGCTGGACTTCAATTTCAACATTAATTTCTTCGTCTCTTTTACACTTGCGCGATGGCGATTTGGTTTGCCCTGCAGGCACGTTACGATTTGGATTGGCCCGGGTTCGGCGAGGGGAGTGAAAAGTCCGGTTCACATTCATTAAATTAAACCCGTCCTTATCTCAGCGCCACGTGCTAGGAAAAAATGGCTAGAGAAAATAATAAATTTGAACTCTTTTGTTTGATATTAATACTTTAAATTTAAGGTAATTAAAGAACGTCAATCAAGTTGTATTTTATTTTTATTATTATGCTTCAAGTAGAATTCCCGTTTTGTTTACAATAATCGTTCGATTGAAGGCATACATAGTAATAACTATAACTTAATGTGGCCCCTTCCCTAGATTTGAGAACGACTCAATGAACACGTCCATGCCACGTGCAAACATGGATGACTTTGTAAGCCATTTTATTTTATTTTTTTTCAAAATAGAATAAGAATAAAAATAAAAATAAATAAATATTATGTGTGACTCATTACTGAATTATATATTCTAGCACAATTTTGTCTTGTAATGAAATGTTCCCTCTTTTTTTTACTATTTATTAATTAGTTTGTTTTGGATCGAAGGTACAATGGAAGAACAAATTAAAATGGCATTAAAAATGTCATTTTAATAAATAAAAAATGAATATCATATAATTACAAATTATAATAATAATAAAATCTACATCATCTAATGTGTGAACAAGTATAACACTACGAGGAAAAAATAAATATACTACTATGGTTGATATATATTATTACTATTTGCATTATTTGGTAAGCCAGTATTTAATAATCTAAAGTCTAAGTATTAATATCTTAATATACATACATTGTACCATTACTATAACTACGTAAGAGAACTCACATCTCGATAATTAACATTTTCATATGAAATATGATACAGAAGTGAGATTGTAACGTGAAACATCAACAAATATGTATATCATAAAGAATAACATACATGATTAATTAATTATTGTAGGAAATTTGCTAACCTACAAATATATATTATATTGGATCATATCTAAAATTAAAACTAACTTAAAAGGTTGACCCTAAAACAGTAGTTGATTAACAATACCACAGTTGACCAATTAATGCATCATTTGGCTAATACTATTTTTATAATCAGTTGCCTATCTGTTCTAATAGTTAACACTGCAAGATTCGATATCAAGTAATTTTTTTTTTTTGCTCAATTTCTTTCTAGAAAAATATTTAAGTTGATCCAACTGGTTTTGTTGATTCATTTTGATGATAATTAATGTGTTTGGTTTTTGTCATTTGCATCTAGATATTTTTTTGTTGATAAGGTCGATTGCAACTCGCTAAGAGATGAAGTCTTGGGAAATCTTTTTATAACTTTGTATTGCTTTGGTTGACCTCAATGGCTTAACTGTATATCACATAATCAATTACACTTGTATATTTTCAACAAATACATTACAAGTTGATTAACTGTAAACGATTACAATAACGAAAACAAAATATTTTAAAAAAAGCTTTATAATAAGTAACGTTTTTTTAAAAAATACTTTATCTTTTGAATATATAATTAAGATGTGTTTAGATTTTATTTTTTTTTAAAAAAAACAGCAATCACATTAACCTTCCGCGAAGTCGGTTTAAATAAGTGAAGAAAAATAATAGTCTCGGGGAAAATGATGGCTTGTGTTGAACAAATAATCAATCGTCAAATAATAATAATAATATTTTATTTTATTTTATTTTATTTTATTTTGACAAAGTCAGTAATTGCCGCATAAGTTTCACGTTCGATCGGTGTACTTTACCCTCAATTCAATCAAAACAAATTCCTAATTTCCACCAGCCGCGCGACAGGCGGTGGCTTCGTGGATAATTTGCACAAAACACTAAATAATTCGACTCGTTCAATATATCTTCCATATAACATTATAGCGTGCTTTCCCATGTGGCCTGAATTAGTCTTAACATTGAATTAATTATATAGCCTATAAATGAGTATTCGATATCAATATCTATTAAAATACGTTGAATAATTTCTAAAATAAAAACAAACAAAAAAAGTTGAAAAATCATAAAAAGGCGAGTTGTTTTTGAAAAAAGGGGCTTAGCACAATCACACGTAATCATGAGATAGATGTAATGCTTCTCCTAGAATAATATAAACAACTAATTAACCGCCATCCTCGCGCGTCATAAATTATGACTAAACAGTTCTATGTTCATATAAATTATTTGAACGGGAAAAAAAAATAGTTGGAGTTTCCTCTGTTCTTGCATTATTGTATTAATTATAATAAAAGATAATTCTATTCATTTCCAATATCTCTCGTAATTCATTCTTGAATTATACAAAGAGATCCATTCTTACATTATAGAGTAACGTTGCTTTTGTATCTTTAGTCTATTCTCGTGCATAATAATATAACAATATCTAGAGGGTCTATGAGCTCGATGAAGTGGTTAAAGCGGAACAAGATTTTATTAAAAAAGTTTAGATTGAATTACGACCGAAGTATCCATGAACAAAAAAAAAGTTCATGAGTTTGTCTTTACAAATGTTCCCTTCGCCGTAGGTGAGCTAGAGAATTACTGACGGGATCATTATAGGATAGAATGATTCGATCGATCATCGGGACTCTCGAATCCGATCGGAGTGCGCTATCGGTTTGCTATTCCAGGCGTCCGGTCGGGGATCTGCACAGAACACAGAGAGAGACGGAAGGTTAGCAGAGAGCTCCAGGCGAAGGGTCTGGAGATCCCACTCCGACGCTTAAATCATGTCAGATAGCCCGGACGTATAGTAACGGTATACACAAGAGTTAGTGAGTATAGAAAAAATCTCCCGTTTGTAGCAACATCGATTCCTTTATATACTCCTCATAAACGCGTACGGCCAGCATTTAATGTCGCGTGTTTCGGAGGCATGAGTTAACATGTTCTGGCCTGAAAGTACCGTCGTTCCCCGAATTCTCGGGAAGTGTCTGAGGTACAGTTGGGGGTGTTCTGGTTGTACGAGCGAGAGGTGCTTTGGTCGTATGAGCGGGGGTGTTGTGGTCGTACAGGTGAGGGGTTTCATGGTCGTACGGGCGGCGCCGGAGTTAACTTTTATAGTTATGCCGGAAATCGGGATCTATGATGAGGTTGTTCTTATACCTGACTGGGGGAGGTTCAAAAAGGTCCCCCGATCGGTTAGAATAAGACATATACGCAACCGGATTTCTTGGGGGAGTCCGATCGGCGAGGAGAATATATACGTCCGACCAGAGGTTATGAGGTGCGATCCGATCGGGGTTTCCAATAGGAGATCGATCAGTGAGGGGTTAGGGTCGATCCGATCGGTGATGTTAACGCGTCCACGGGAGTTGACCTTGCCTATCCGATTAGAGATTAGGAGATCGATTCGATCGGTAATGTTAACGCGTCCATGGGAGTTGACCTTGCCTATTCGATCGGGGATTAGGAGGTAGATCCGATCGATGATATTAACGCGTCCACGTGGACGCTAATATTGACTTTGACTTTGACCAGACATCACGTGACATCAATCAATATTATTAAAAGACTCAAATCTAATCACTCGCATCAACAAACATAGATGAAAATTGAGGGATTAGCCGCCGACGTCTTAATTTTGTGTTTTCGAGAATAATTTTTTTTTGTATGAAATGAGATTTATTATCTCTAAAATTAATTGAATTATAAAAACAAATGATAATAATATCGCTTTCATGTATCTCACCCAATTTAATTTTTTTTCTTCCTTATGTACGTTGATCAATGTTGAAAAAGTCCATTGATAATAATTAGTTTTTATCAATTAATAATTAATACATAGAATATTATTATTATGAAATTTAAAGTTAAAATTTAATTAATAATCAGATTTTTATAATTTATTTATGTTTTTTTTATTAATCTGAAGATGAATTTACGGGAGCGATGGAAATGAACGTTTCCCAGAAGTCCACCGGAGGATCCAGCGTATATAAGTGAGGGCAGAGCTTAGCAATTCCATCATCTTGATTTCCATCTCCTCCAAAAGACCCTTCTTCATTTTTTTCATCTGCCTAGCTGATTCCCACTTTTGATACGAAGGAATTCAACCGAAGAAATTAAATAGAAGAGGAAGATGAAGAAGATGGAGAGAGCAGAGGATCACGAGGAGCCGGCGCCGGTAGCTGAAGTGGAAGAGGACGACGCAATGCTCCCGGGATTCAGATTCCACCCCACCGACGAGGAGCTCGTCGGGTTCTACCTCCGGCGGAAGGTGGAGAAGAAACGGCTCAGTATTGAGATCATCAAGGAGATGGACATCTACAAGCACGAGCCTTGGGATTTACCAAGTAATTGATTAAGATTGATGATCCTTGTCGCAAATCATGTGATCGGTTTAGATGAAGTGTTTTTAGATGATTGATTGTGTTTTTTCTTTTCTTTTTAATTTTGACGAGCAGAGATGATGACGACGGCGGGGGAGAAGGAGTGGTACTTCTTCTGCCGACGAGGGAGGAAGTACCGGAACAGCGTCCGGCCGAACAGGGTCACCGGCTGCGGCTTCTGGAAGGCCACCGGAATCGACCGGCCGATCCACGCCTCCGGCCAATGCATCGGCCTCAAGAAGTCGCTGGTTTACTACCGCGGTCACGCCGGGAAGGGCACCAAGACCGACTGGATGATGCACGAGTTCCGCCTTCCCACCGGCGGCAAATCCAACGCTGGCGGCGCCGGTACAGCCGCCGCCGCCTCCAAGAACACCGCAAGCACGCAAGAAGCGGTAAGCTTCCCAGAAAAACTTTCCTTTGCGAATATTTTAACGAAAATGAATTGCGCCAGAGACCGAAATTAGAGGGTTTAGTGTGGACTCTGAACTGTTCTAGAAAGCGAATCATTGAATCGATCCTCAAATCATTGAAGGCGGTGTTAGTTCATAAAATCGCACAGTCAACCGTCAACCAAAATGTCTCTAAATTGCCGACTCGCCAAATTAATTCAAAAACTTCGGCAAAACAATCGAAACTGAAGAAGAATTCATCATTTTTCCAGGAGGTGTGGACGATCTGCAGAATCTTCCAGCGAAGCGCTTCGTACAAAAAGCAACCAAACAGCTACAAGGCATCGACGCCGACGAAGTCGCCGCCGGAATCCAGCAGCTTCACCAACTGCTTCGACCCGGACGACTACATGTGCTGCAGCTCCTCCGCTGGCGGGTCTCCGGTGGCGGACCTGCTGCAGGTCGAGGACTACTACCAAGAAAACAACCAACTGGCGAACGTGGACGTCGCCGGCGCCCAGTCGGATCAATCTCCCCCGCTCTGCCCGAGCTTGGAGCAGAGCCCCGACTCGATCGACTTCGAGCGAGACACCATCTGGGAGGAGCTCGGAAGGATCGCTGAGTTCTTGGCGGACGAAAACTTTTCCTTAGAAAATAATTGTGGATATTCATACAACAGCGTGATGGATAACGTCGTCGTGTAATACAGTAATGGCAAACGAAAACGTCCTTTTTTTTTCTTTAAAAAAAGAAAAAAGAAAAAAGGTTTAATTTGAGAATCTCAGTGTCACTGTATTCCATCCCACTTGGCCATAAATTAATTTATCCTTTCACTTTAAAAATACAGCTACCTGTAGTAGTTGATGCAGGCTGACAGCATTTAGATCTCGCCATTAATGTAATCAAGATGGGCAGCGACTTGCCATTTTTGGTCAGTGTAGCGGATAGAGTTGGATTTTTTGTCTCTTGTTAGCTTCTCGTATATCACTGATTATATCTAATGTTATTTTTTTAATTTATTTTTTTTACTTTCTTTAATCTAAATTTTAAATTTTAAACTTTAAAAAAAAATTAACATTAGATTCACGGATTGTCCATAGATGATGTGCAGGGGTAACAAAACTACTATATTAATATGAGAGATTTCAAAAGTCTTATTCTGATGGATCAGATGTATATTTTAAAGTCGTTCCAATCCTTAATTGTGCTGATAGTTCTACTCAACCATATAATTTGATCCAGTTCAGACAGATATTTGTCTAAATACGGATGGAAGAAAAGATATTTTTTTCCACAAACGGATGGAAGAAATATTCAAAGAATTTTAATTAGCTAATTAAATATATGAATTTGACATGACAGCGAAACGATTTGCCAAAATGGATTGGAGGATGGTGTATTTATGATACAAATAATGGTCCGACTTTGAACTTGGAAATCTTGATTTTTTAAATTTTTTTTATTAGTTGATTTGATAACGAGCTTTGGATAGAATAAATGAGGAGGAAGAGAGGAATTGCGATGAGTTGGGGAGTTCTTAGTTAAGATGTCTCTTTCCGGGCAGAATTCAGGATTTTGCTTAGCAGCCACAGGCGCTACGATGTTTCTGACCTGTAGCAGACCAGGGTCGTGGAGGATGAACCTGGACCGTGTACGAGACGCGTTCGTGGCCAGACGCGGCTCGGTCGAGTGTTGACTGCCGAACAAGGTGGTTGGTCTCTTTTGATGTGGTCAGATGCAGGAGCAGAATGTTGACCGCAATCGCCGCCGCCGCCGCCCGCACGGCCTTGGTAAGTTCATCATTTCTCCCTCCTTCCTTCCTCCCTCCCTCCCTCCTTCGCCGCCAGACGTCCTCACAATTTCGTGAGCTAAATTGTGTCCATTCAGCTCTATTTTCAAGGCTGATAAAGCATGTTTAGTTTTACAAAAGAGAAGTTGAGAAAGGGTAGGAATGAAGGGGAAATGCGGGCGGTCGAACAAATTGAAGATCCTCTTAGACATGTTTTGAATTTCAACTGCGACGTGTTATAGAAAAAAAATTCTTCAATAAAATTAACCTAAAAATATTGATCATTTATATGAATCTACATTAGCGCTTTCCAATTTATCCTGATTACTGATGAGAAATTTCCGTGAGACAAGGTTGATTACTTCAAATCCAATATTATCCGATCTGATTAATTATTTTTTTCATTTAACACTCACAAATTTGTACTGTATATGAGAAGTTTTTTTCCATCATTAAAGAACTCAAGGAGTCTTTTTGCAAATTTGGATCTCATTTCGCTACAAGTGATATATGAACGTGTTTGGCTTATTGATTTTGTGGTGATCCAGCAGAGTACAATAGAAAATGTTGAAGGCATCAACATGAGAGGTACTACACGTTCAATTTCCCACTACATTAATTTTTTCCTGAATTGGATTTGCATTTATTCAGGCTACTCGACACGTCCTTGTGATCCCACTATTTTTGGCCTCAAATGGATGTTAAAGAGCTCTTTGATGTGGACTTAAGGTATGGCATCACTGGTATTATTCCATAGCTGAAGATTGCAGGAAAAATTAGGTGACTTGTGATCCAAATGACAGATGTGGAAGCTGTGCTAGACAACCATTATGAAGATGGTGATTGCTTACCTATTTATGATCTTCTTCGATTAGATGTGGAACTCTCAATATTTTTATTAATTTATCTCAGAGGAAGTAAATGATTGCTCGAGACCGTATTGTTTGATGACGCTACATGTTCGAGTAAGTCAGATAAATCTGAGTCAATCCAGTATAAGCTTTAACATCATCAAGAAGAAGAAGAAAAACATTTAACTTGCTGTGACTGACCATTGTTAGTACTGTCACCATTTGCAAGAAACGCTGTAAAAAATGCTGATGCTGGTAGAAAGATCTTCACTGTTCATCCACAATTTCCCTGCAATTTCCTACCTTATCTGTTACAGAACCCGAATGCTATGCTGCAATAACTCTTGGAAAATTAGGCGTTGCACATTACTTGACTGTTGCAATTCTTGCTTTTGGCACTGCAGCTGACGGTGTTTGCCGAGTCTCTCGGCAGAGACTTTGACATCTCCTCAACGCTATTTGACCTGCACTAAATATGATCGATGTGATTTCTCTCTGGTCGTCTTAGTGCATCTGTTGCACCTTCCTGGTACAAGATGGAGGAGGCAGCTGCGAAGAGATGAAAGAGTTTTTTTATAAGGGTGTGGATTTAGATAGGTCGGACGGTTCGAATCAATTGAAGATCGATTTTTTTAAAAATAATCTTAATTTGAATTCGACTCGAATTTAAATTTAATTTGAATATCTTAAATCCGAACCCGTGTAATCCGACCTAACCCAAATAATCCGTCGTCTGATTTTTTTAAAAAATTTTATTTAAAAATTTTATTATTATATATTAATATTATGTTATTTATGTACATGAAATATTTTAATTTTTAAAATAAAATTTAATTTAACTCAAAACTCTTTTTAAAATCTAAATTCATATTAACTCGGATCAATCCGGATCAATCTGAATCCGACTCAACTCAATCCGAATATAAATCAGACATCGATCCAAATTCGAAAATTTTCAAAAAAAAAATTCCGAATCAATTCAGGTCAGGTCGGCGAATCGAATTTATTTTTGACACGCCTAATGTTTCAGTACCAACTGCATATATTTGCTGACCTTGCAATTGTACATTCTCCTGCAGTATAATTGAGATTTATCAACACGTGAAACACTGACCTGTTTATTTCGTGCGTATCTTCTCCGTATCTCTGACTCAAACCACCAGAAACCATTCATATCCAGCAGTAAGAATCTTGGATCCGATCTAACTCAACTTGACAGATAATCAAATAAATCAATATCTAAAAATTTGATATGCAAAACTGGTTGGTCTCTCTCTTTTCTTCTTCTATATTTTATTGAATTATTTGCATTCCTTGCTGTGAGTTATCCTTCAAGATATTCTTAAATAAGCTTCTTAGTTATTTTTCTTGAGATTAGTATGCTTGCTCATGTGCAGGATTTAGACCAGATAAACAGGCAATGAAGCTCAATAATGAACTGATTACGTATCAACTGTGTGAACTGCGATGACCTTCGAGATGCAACGATATGAGTAAGTCTTGAAAATGAGAGATCGGGTGAAAGAAATTAAGGCAGTGGAAGACTTAATAGCGAGATGGATAATTTGTCATCTGTTTTAAAGGAAAATGAAAGTCAAAGTCTTCTCTATACATAAAACATACCTTTCTGGTATATGGAGTCAACATGTACATCTAGATGCAGTAATTATTAAGTGTTAAGAGAGTAACAGTAGGATTGTAAAAGCTCGATGTGAATTGTATATGAACACTTTGAATATTTCCCAAAACTATACTTCATCGTTGGATGGGGTGAACTCAGCCTCAATTATGGCAAAGGCGAAATGCTCGCCCCCAGCGCCCCCGCCAGTTCGTCCCAGGACCAACACGGAGGAGGTAAATCACGGGAGCTAGTCTAGCCAGCCCGAACAGT
>JBBUKS010000060.1:1147180-1162988 GCA_038050645.1 Hedychium gardnerianum | reverse complement strand
CCTTGGCCGGCCGCGGCTTGCCTTGGCCGGCCGCGGCTTGCCTTGGCCAGCCGCAGCTTGCCATGGCCGGCTGCGGGAGGCTACGACTGGAACGACTGGCCTTGGCTAACTGCTGTTGGGCTTGGCCGACTGCGGCTGGGCTTGGCCGGCCGCGGTTGGGCTTGGCTAGTCGCCGCTGCCCTTGGTTGTCCGCGGTTGCCCTTGGCTGTTCGCGGTTGTCTGCAGCTATCCCCGACACATATATTTGTTTGTCAATCTTTAAATTTGATTTTTGATTTCGTAATATTGTTTGTGCAGGTCTGTATTTGACGTGTTTGGAGAGACACTCATCTTTGTTGACCGTTGTTAAGTATACCTACACTCATATTGACTATTAGTGTACTGTAGTATAATATTTTCATTAGTGTACTATCTTATGTTTTCATTTTCTTTGCTATATGTGTTTCTCCTGACTATTAGTGTGTTGTCTGGTAGTTTTTATTAATGTTGTGATAAATTGGAAACAGAAAAAATGCAAAATGAAGGAAGTTGGATGTATAAAAAGAATTTACCTAGACGTCGGGGTTTGACTGATGAGTCTATGACTGAGTTGGAACAATTTTTGAATTTTGCATCTAGTAATATTAAGTATATGGATGACAATAAGATAAGATATCCGTGCAGAAAGTGTCACAATGGTAAATATTTAAATTGCGATAAAGTTTTAAAATATCTTTGTAGATTTGGTTTTATCTCCAATTACTATAATTGGACAAGTCATAGAGAACCGTTCATATCTATGAGGATTATGGACAAAACATACAAGTCTCAATTAGTGGGGAGTTATTATGATCAATTAAATCTATATTAGAGGATGATATTTGATGCATCGGGTCAGAATTTCATTCTTGAATCGACTGGTGCAAGTTTTAGTTGTCCTCCAACAATTGAACAAATATTTTCTACTTATGCATCACCGTTGGAGGAGCTAGAAGCACTAGGTGATGAAAATGTGAATAATGAAGCATATCTCCAATTTCAGGAAGTGTTAAGTGCTGCAGATGAACCATTATGGGTTGATTGTGATAGTCATACTAAATTATCTCTCATCGCAAGACTATTGAATGTCAAGCCAGAGCATAATGTGTCGCAAGATTATTTTAATAATTTTGTTAAAGTTATTGGAGAGACATTGATGTGTGACCTAACAATTTTTACAGTATAAAATCATTTGTGAAAGAATTAGGTCTTCTAGTGGAAAGAATTGATGTTTGCATAGATAGTTGTATGCTATATTGGGGAGATGATGAAGATGCAGAGGTTTGTAAATTCTATAATCAAGCTAGGTACAAGAGCACCAGAAGGAGTGAACAACGACATAAATCATATAGTCATTTTATTTGCCTTTAACTCTTAGATTACAAAGGCTTTATGCATCAAAGGGCACTGCTGAACACATGACTTGACATGCAAATCATCAAACAGAATAGGGGTTAATGTGTCATCCATCAGATGCAAAGTCTTGGAAAATTTTTGATAGAACATATCCGAAATTTGCGAAGGAGACTCGAAACATTAGGTTAGCTCTTTGTGTTGATGGATTTGCTCCATTTGGCAAATTAGAAAGAAATTATTCTTGTTGGTCAGTTAAATGGATATAATTTTCATACTCAAGAATATGGAATGGGGAAGACTACAATGAATAGTGAGGTTTGTGTTTAATCATCCAACGATGGAGATGCAAACAATGATTTTTATAGTTTGTCGGATGAAATAATAGAGGTAGAATACCCTGACCCAGAAATGTGAGTTATCTTATTTATGTGTCACTGGTTTGACCCTGTTAGAGGAATGAAAGTACATCCACGTTATAATTTGGTTGAAATAAATCATAAGAGATTGTATAAGAGTTATGAACCATTTGTGTTGGCACAACAAGCGATTCAAGTATTATATTCTTCATATCCTAGTTTGAAATGTGACAAGATTGATTGATGGGCTGTTTGTAAAATGAAAGCACGAAAAAAAATTGAGGAACGTTGGGAAGATATTGCATATCAACAAGAGGAAGTTACGAACACATTTTAGACCGAGGAATATATTATTCCAACATTAAAAGATCCTAGAGGAGTAGTGATAAACATGGATGCAAGTGAAATTCTAGAGAATGATGATGATGATGATGAGGAGGAGGAGGAGGAGGAGGAGGAGGATAACGATAGTGATAATGAGGACTTTAATTTTTGATCATGAGTAATTTTTTTTATGAATGAATTTAGTTTTAATCTACAAATTTACAAAATTCTTACCTCAATTAGTTGTCTATATACTCTCTCATTCCTAAATTTATATATTTTATCTATGTATGCTCTGTATTTTTTCCTATAAGTCATTAGAGGTGACATCTTTTCATTGCATGTTTCGCGCACTCACAGATCTTCATTATGCATATTATAAGTTTTTTTCATGTTCTTCATTATGCATCAAATTTTTATTTATTTTATCTTAATTTTAAATTTTGGTTGACAGTTTCGACGGGGTGGCCATAGACGGAGTTTTGGCTAATCGGATTCTGCGCCTGACATTGGACCTACGCCTCCCGATTAGGCAGGACCTTCCCATGCACCTTTGCCAGTACCTTCTCATTCACCTTCGCAGGTACCTTCGTAGGTTCATTCGCCACTCGAGTCACCAATACCCTCCAGACACTTGGTTGCTACGATACAAGACACTCGAGAGTGTATAGTGTCCTACGGAGATTCATAAGTACTAAAGGAAAAATATTTTATTTTTTCAACTATCTTAATTATTTAATATTATTTGTTTATAACTTTATGATAGGTTCCATAATTATATACGTATTATTCACGAGATTAATAAAATCGTAAATAACCATTGGAGAGGGGATTCTATGACATATACAAACACTCCAACACTTACAAAAGAACTATGGTGGAATGAGTTTAAGGTATATCCCCTTTAGTTTATATATGAAATTAAAGTTAATATACAATCGTCAATTATTTTTTTTTCATTACAGTGGTCATTCACTTGGGACCCTAGTGAGGAGTTGAAAATCAGGAGGATTTTCAAGAAAAAAAATATGGCGATCATATTTGACATGTACTTAATCATGCGAAGACCAAGGGGAAAAAACCACTCTCCATCACCGAGGAAAATTGGACTAGATTCTCCAATTATTGGGCATGTGAGGAAAGCAAACAAAGGAGTCAACAAAATAAAATAAATCAAGCTTATAATTTTGGAGACTCATTTGCACATATGCGGGAGACTCTATCAATATCGATGAGCATGCTCATAGATTGGTAAAATTTTAAACTCTCCCACTATTTTTTAAAATCTATTTCAGACTATTATATTATTTCTAACAATATTTTTTTAGACCAAGAAAATGGGGCGGGAGCCATTATTTATAAACACTTTCACCCGTATATTTCAAAAAAAAAGAGACAAGACTCAGAGCGGGGATAGAGCTAAAGCAGTCAAGGTTTGAATTAATCTTTGATCTTAATTTATAACTTAGATTCAAGCCGAGTTATGTACCTGATCTCTCTTTATATTATATGCATGTCTATTATATCTAATTAAGATTATATGTATTTTAAAAATATTATTATTTTATTTTAATTTTTCTTATTACAATATAGGATATATATGATGAGCTAAAGCTAGCATGGAGAAATTCGCAAGCTACTGATGAATCTAGCGGATCTGAGTCATCTGTTGGTAATAATTTAGATTTATGGATGAAGGCGAGCGGGGGATTTAAAGGGGGAAGGATATTGGGAATGAGTTCTTTGAGCAGAATCCATAGAGTTGCTAGTACATCTTCTTCCACCCCACCAGCAGTAAGGACACAAATTAATAACTTAACTGAAGAAGTTATCAATAATTTAATTGAAAAAGTTATCTCATTGAAAGGGAGACTCGCTCAAAGGGATCAGGATATGATTCAAAGAGATCAGAAAATGAGGAAAAGAGATATGGAAATTAGCCAACTGCGCCAACAACAAGACTTAATGTTGAGACATTTTCAGTTAGCCTTCGCTCCAAGTCAGATGCCTCCGGGTTATGGTGCCCCTGATGGTGACGACGACAACAACGATGATGGTGGTGATGGTTGTTCGTGATTTTGTTTATATATAAATGTTATTTATCTCAAAATTAGTATTTTTTACATATATTATTTGATTATGAACCCTTCATTTTTGCATTTTTTATTAATACTGTTAATTTATTTCGAACAGTGTTGGTGGAAATTGATCTATGTTGGAGGAAGTAAGTACACATTAAATTTTGTGTTAGTTTATAAAATTTTCTTTCTTGTTTGTGCAAATATTTTTTGTTTTTTGTTTTGATGCAGGAAAAGAAGAAGAAAGAGAGGAGAAGAAAGTGTCTGTCAAAGATGAAGAGAACCAGATTTATTGAGATGTTTGTATGGATGTTAGATATTTTTGGATGTTATTGACTTGTATGGATTTTATATGTTTGTTTTGACTTATTTTATATATTTTCATGTGTATATTGGATGTGGATGTTGGATTTTAGATGTGATTTGGTTTAGTTTGGAAATGGATGTTGTTGGTTTGGTTTAGATATATATGTTGTGATTTGGTTTGGATTTTAGATGTTGGATGTGGATGTGGATGTTGTTGTGATTTGGTTTAACATGTTTTGTATACATGATAAATTACAGGAAAAGAAGAAGAATGAAGAGAAGAAAGTGTTTGTCAAAGATCTTCGAACCAGATTTATTGAGATGTTTGTATAGATGTTAGATATTTTTGGATATTATTGACTTGTATGAATTTTATATGTTTGTTTTAACTTATTTTAGATATTTTCATGTGTACGTTGGATGTGGATGTTGGATTTTAGATGTGACTGGTTTGGTTTGGAAATGGATGTTGTTGTTTTGGTTTAGATGTGTATGTTGTGATTTGGTTTGGATTTTAGATGTTGGATGTGGATGTTGTTGTGATTTGGTTTGACATGTTTTGTATACATGATAAATTACTGAAATGGGCAGTTTCTGGCAAAAAAAATAACATTTTGCGACAAATTTGACGACGAAAACTTTTCATCGTTATATTATCATTATAATACTGTACATCATAATTCTGCGATGAATTCCAATTTCATCGTAGATTTGTAACAAAAATGGCTTCATCGTAGATTTGGGACAAATTCCATTTTTGTCGTAGATTTGTGTTGGGTGAATTCTGCGACGATTTTTTTTCGTCACAAAATAGCAACGAAAAAAAATTATCGCAGATTTTGCGACGAATTTACATCTTTTCGTCATGGAATTTGATGATAAGTTATTCGTGATGAAACAATTTTTGTTCCAAAATTCATCGCAAATATTTTTTGCAAAGAATTTTTTAATAAAAATCCTTGTAAAATTCGTTACAAATTTGATTTGTTTTTGTAATGCGCTAAAATCTCGATCATTTTGTTGCAACTTTATCAATTAATGACTCTTTTCTACTTTCCTTCTATAGCATTAGCCGACTCCCTAGTTGACTACTTTCTCAAATTGAAACATTTTGTTCGTTGGTTCCTTAGCCTGAGTCAACTATTCAAGTCAACTAGATTCCACACAGCCAACCTTCCACAAGTTGATCAAAACCCCCAACCCCAAACCCCAAACCCCAAACAACGCTTAGGATGTGTAGTTGACTAACTTGCCATATCAGTTAACTCATCTACTAGTTCACTAAATCCTTTTTGTAGTCAATTGGATTCTCAACAATGATTATCCTAATTATTAAGTCTACCTAAGTTGAGTCCTATTCTTACCCATGCATACATGTTACTCAATTCTTACAATTCATCATCAGAGTTTTATCATTGCAATTTGACTTTTCCCCTTGGCCCTCTCTTATTACTCAATTCCTTAGATGCACATGAGCTTTTGACTCATCTCCACATGTCATCCCACACATCTTTACTTACATAGTGCACCTCCATTTGTTGTCATCTTTGCCACTTCGATGTTCCTCATTTTGCAGTCACTTTGACACCCCATATCATCCTTTTATGATCTCAAAAGACTTCCCTGCATCAAGATATCAACTTGCTTGCGCGAAGTCATCACTCTAGAGTTGCTCCAACATCATTTTAGTACTCATGTCCTATGGTCCCTCTTATGTCCCCACACCATCCATCATCGATCTTGATGGACTCCGTGCTATTGGATCATATGTCATGGCTAGAGGGAGTGAATAGGTATGTATTGCTTTTGTTGTTCTATCATGCTTGTCTCTATGATTTTATAGTTGCACAATGGAAATATAAAAAAAATAAACAAATGTAAAAAATACAAATACATAAAAATGTAAATTAATATACGTGGTTCTAAATCTTTGATTCTTACTCCATAGCTTATGATCCATTAATAAATCACTCTCAAAATCATCACTATATTTTCTCCTCTTTGAACAACTATCAAAGATGGAGAAACCTCATACAATTTCTATTCTTACAACATATACAAGAGCTACAATGATACAAGAAAATGAAAAATAATATAAGAAATAAAATTTACACAAAACTTTCCTTGTTCTATTTTTATTGTTGTGGATTGCTCACAATGACCATATCACTATCCTTGGAACCTATCATGACGTTTTCTTCAAAACCTACTTTTATAAGTCTCCCACTCGAGTTTGAAAATTGCTAATCAATCGACTAATTTTATAAATCAATTGCCAACAATATGTATTGATGTTTAATTCATCATCTTAATATCTCACTTGTTTCTATGTGTCTAAGTACATAGTACAAAGTGACCCAATGGTTCTTAATGTGATGTATTAATTGTTGGTGCAATCGACTTCTAGGATTTTAATATTTGTTTGACAATGTGTTTAATGGAGCTCGTCAAGATTGACCAAGACAAATGAGAAGTCTAGTCAAGTCAAGGTTGACCAGATGACTAGCAAAGTGAGAAGTCTAGCCAAGTCAAAGTTGATCGGATGACTAGCAAGGGAAAAGTCCAGTCAAGTCAATGTTGACCAAATGAATGACAAAGGTAGAAATCTTGATAGGTCAAGGTTGACTTAGGCAAAGGAAGAAGTCCTGACAGGTTAAGGTTGACCTAAGAAAAGGTAGAAGTATTGACAGGTCAAGGTTGACCTATGCAAAGGTAGAAGTCCTGATAGGTCAAGATTAACCTAGGCAAAGAGAGAAGTCCTGACAAGTCAAAGATGACCTAGGCAAGTGAGAAGTCTTGGACGAGTGAACTCCAAGCAAGTGTGATTGAAAGGTTTTCGATCGACCACACGCGGTTAATCTGACCAACGTATTTTGAATATTGCTAACACTGTTTTACCTTTACTATTTGTATCTATTATATTAATTCAGTGTTGCAGGAAAGTCTTAGTGGACCAGGTCGATCAGACACTAAGCAGAAGAAGAAGTCCAAACAGGTCAGTTAGACAAGATATTTTGCAAGTAAGAAAGGTAAGTCCTGGAGAGGCCTTTCAATTATGGAAGGCAGTAAGGATGCGTCACAGTTGGGATAATCTTAAGCGTTGATCCGACTGAAGAAATCAACAGAGATTTCTAAGTCGAGATTAGACAGTCCTAACTATCAGACTCATTCATGCATAATAATATTTGTTTCTAACTATGTTTTGTAGGATCTCTATTATTCTTGTTATGCGAACTTTGTTTTGTAGAGAAACAAAGTTTGGATTGAACGAAGTGTTCGATTGACTTAACATGGTGGTTTGGTAGACCGATCCAAGCAGATAAGCATGAGTCAGATCGATTTCAAGCAAAGAAGGAAACAACCAATCAGTTGACCAATAGGTCTTTCAGTCGATCGATCACATTTGGTAATTTGGGATCGGATGAGATCGAATCAGTTAATAAAGACTCAAGAGTTCGGTCGATTGATAAAGTGTTCAATCGACTGATTACATTTGGTAAGCACAGATTGGATAAGATTGTATCGAGCACCGAAGGAAACACTGAAGTTCAGTGACTAATAAGGTTGTCGGTCGATCGATAAAGGCAGGTTTCACAGAAGATAAGTACGATCTGGGTAGATTGTGAACCTAGATGCGAACTCGGGCAGTTTCAGAAGATCAGTTTACTGAAAAAGGTTTAGTCGACCAAATGAAGAGTTTATAAAAGCATCCTTGAGGTTCGAGGTTGAGCAATCAATCTTCTCTCATCCTTCTCTACTACTAAATTCGTGAAGTACTACTGCTATGCCAAAAGGCTCTCCGACAACCTACACCTATGTTCTATTCTTTGTTGTCAGTAACTTTATTATTATTGGACAATCTGCCAGAGATTTTTGGGAATTAGCTGAATTGAAGTTACACCAAATCAAATTCAACTTATCTATCCAGATTACCTAAGCAAATAATCTCAGGCTGCCAGCGGGGCTAGTTCGGACGAGTATCCCCGAGTGGATGTGAGTGCCTCCAAATGGATCGTCGAGTAGGGAAACCCAAAGTTCCCGAGTGGTTGCAAATCGCCGAGTGCTTCTTCCAGTCGGGAAACAAATCTTCGAGTCAAGAGTCGAGTCGGGGAAAGAAGACATTTCGTCGAGTGGTTCCTTCAATCGGGAAGCGAAGGACCCGAATACGTCCTTCAGTTGGGAAGCAGAATGGAAGCAGAGTCGAGAAGGAAGTCGTCGAGTCGGGAGTCAAGTCAGGAAAAGAATACTCTCGAGCGGACTGGACTCTGATGCTCCCGAGTGGAACGTCGAGTTAGGAAATGAAGATGTCAAGGCCAGCTATCAAGCACTTTCCTTGAAACAAATTCGCCCCACCTCCAGATGTGCTTCGAGGTTCTCTCGGGTAGCTTGTTTCTCAAGTTACAACGGTAGACCGTGATCGCCACCAAACACTAGTGGATCACGGCGAATTGAGAAAATATTCAATTGCTATCATAGGTAAACCACTGAGCGGAAAATGTACGCAGAGAGAAGATTTTGAGAGAACGAAGGTGGAGGAAAATCTCTTGCACACACACACACACACACTTCTGCCTAGGGTCACAACCTCCTTATATAGGAGCGCTCACCCTTGGTTGTAGTAAATGATCGAATAAAGAGCATTTAATTCCTTTGCTCGCTGGCTATTTACTCATCGGCAGTTACGGATCTGAATTAATCTCAATTAATTCATCTATTATACATTTGAGCAAAAGATTATTCATGTGGAAAAATATTGGTTTATACACTTGGGCAAATTTTGCTTCGACCGGTCTAACATTCGGCACAAGCAGGTTATGCTTGCACATGAGTCAACTTTGTTCAGTGCAATCTAGGCCCTGGATTTGTACCCCCACCCTGCACATCCACGCGTGAGAGCTTCTCTCCATGCATTTGTTCACATCATCCATGCATGTGCAATAATTTAAACCAACCAATATGCCTTAAAACTCTCAATGTGGGACTAAAATCTCATTCACAATGAAGCTTCTTTGCTCTCCACCCTTTTCCATTCACTTATATCTAACAATCCCCCACATGAATGAAAATAGGGTATGTGATAACATTCATCAGTTGAGTTCAGTATAGGATAGGTAGGTTTTACCCTTTGAACCTTTCCTTGTGAAGATCTGTTTGCTTACTGGCTGATAGTAGACATGATGTCCTTGAACTGTATTATCGTCTGTGTAAGCATTGACATATCTCACCCAGGACTCTCCTTGATACAACTCAGTTCTCATGAGTGTGTTCATTCTTGGCCATGAACACGTCTGATTATGTGAGAAACACTAAAAATTGTGCCTCCAATTCTCTTAAAAAGCGGCTCCACTTCTTTCTCACATAGTTGATCTTCTTAAGAGTATTCCACATTACTCCACTGGATCATTAAAAGTCATGTGCTTAACCTCCATCCTTCACTGATCCATTGGGTCGTTCCCTCACAGTGAGCAACTTTTGTCGGTGTAGTTAGGTTCTACCTTTGAACTAAGTTCCTGGGATCTCCAGTCTACATAGGTTGGGTTTCCTATGTACAAATATTTTTTTATCGGCATCAAGTTCATCCCTCACGATGAGCCTGCAACTAACTCTCTGTTTAACCCTTTGGTTAATGAATCTGCTAGGTTATCTTTTGACTTCACATAGTCAACAGTGATAACTCTCATAGAGAGTAGTTGTCTAATGGTATTATGTCTACGACGTATATCTTAGACTTACCATTATACAGATGGCTATATGATCGGTCAATTACCGATTGACTATCGTAATGTTGGCAAATTGCCGGCATAGGTTTCAGCCATCTTGGAACATCTTCTAAGAATTATCGTAGTCATTCAGCTTCTTCACCACATTTGTCAAAAGCTACAAACTCAAATTCCATCGTGGATCTAGTTATTACGGTTTTCTTAGAAGATTTCCAAGAAATGACTGCACCTCCCAAAGTGAATACATATCCACTCATAGACTTCTAGTTCTTAATATCCGATATCCAACTCGCATCGTTGTATCCTTCGATCACAACAAAATATCTTGTATAGTGCAGTCCATATTCATGAGTATGCTTCAAGTATCTCAGTACTCTTGTTATTCCTTTCCCGTGCTCAACACCAGGATTACTTATGTATCTACTTAGTTTACTTACTGCAAAGACTAAGTCTGCTTGTGTACAACTCATCAGGTACATCAAACTTCCAATCACTCGAGAATACTCTATCTGAGAGATACTTTCTTCTCGATTCTTCGATAGATGTTGACTCATATCTATTGACGTCCGTGCCAACGCAGTATCAGCCTTGGTGAATTTCTCAAGAATCTTAGTCATGTAGTGAGACTGACTAAGAACAAGTCCTTCTACTGTTCTAAGAATTTTGATTCCTAGAATCACATCAGCTAAGCCCATGTCTTTCTGTCAAATCTTGAGTTCAACATATTTTTAGTGGATTTGATTATCTTATAATTACTCTCAATGATAAATATATCATCTATATATAAGCACAAGATGACCTAGTCATTCTTTGTTGTTTTCATGCAAACACATTTATCACACTCATTGGTTTTGAATTCATATTTCTTCATGACATTGTCAAATTTCTCATGCCACTACTTTGGTGTTTATTTCAAGTCATATAATGACTTCACTAATCTACAAACCTTATTTTTCTATCTTGGCACAGAAAAACCTTCAAATTATTCCATGTAGTTTTCTCTTCTAAATCCCTATTTAGAAAGGGTCTTTATATCCATCTGATGTATTTTTCAAATTCCATAGAGCGACAATAGTCAATAATACTCTAATGAAAGTTATTCTCGACATCGGAGAATACGTATCAAACTAATTAAGGCCTTCTCATTGTCGATAACCTTTAATTACCAATTTGGCCTTGTACTTATCAATCGTGCTATTTGATTTCATTTTCTTCTTGAAAATTCACTTGCAACCTAGTGGTTTACTTCCCGAAGGAAGATCCATAAGTTCCCAAATATGATTTTGCAAGACATAGTCTATCTCAAATGTGATTGCCTCTTTCTAGTGAGGTCCATCAGAAGAGCTTATTGCTTTCGAGTAACTTTGGGGCTCACTTTCCAACATGAAAGTGATAAAATCCGTTCCGTAGGATTTTTTCACGCGAGCTCTTTTACTTTGTCTGAGCTCAACCTCAATTAGTTCACCATCTTCTTCTTCCTCTTGTATTTCATATGTCCGTTTTGAGGAACTTGCTTTCTCTTGGGTCTTATACGAAAACACATGCTCGAAGAACAAAGCATTTTCGATTCTATTATCGAGTTCTTGTGTATATTCGGTATTTATGACTCATACACTAAAAAATGATGTAATTAACAGTTTTTGATCCTATCTTAATCCTTTTCGGATCAGACACCAAAACTTTGGTAAGACACCCTCACATTTGCAAATATTTATAGGAAGGTTGTCTTCCATTCCATAATTATAAGAGCTCTTATCTATTTTCTTTTGGGACACCTTATTTAAAAGGTAATTAGCTGTTAAAATAACTTCTCCTCCCATGAACTTTGACAGTCTAGAGCTCAATAGAAGAGTATTCATCATCTCCTTTAGAGTGCGATTCTTTCGCTCAACAACTCCATTTTGCTGAGGAGTATAAGGAGTTGTTGTTTTGTTTCTGATCCCATGTTCAATACTCAACTCAGCGAATGGTGATACATATTCACTGCCTCGGTCACTTTGAACCACCTTAATTTTCTTATTATGTTGGTTTTTAACCTCATTCTTATAGAGAGTGAATTTCTATATAGCTTCATCCTTACTTTTGAGAAAATACACGTAACAATACTTTGTGTTATCATCTACAAAAGTAATAATGTATTTATCCCCACCACATGTCGGCATACCTTTTGGGTCACACACGTCGGTGTGGATTAGGTCGAGTGGTTGGTTTCTTCTTTTAATATGTTAAAAGGATGACGTTGTCATTTTAGTTTCAACACAAGTCTCACACTTGTGTTTTGGGTCAAGATGGAATATAGGTATGTCTGATGGCTCCAGTATCGATCCACCATTTTCGCGGGTTTGAACCCACCAGGTTCAGTTCGGAGACCACAGCGCAGAGGTCATCCATTTCTGGTCCCTCATTCAGGTTGGCCTCCTGTTTCTTCTTCATTTTTTTGCACTCTGAAGATTTGTTACCGACTCAATCACAGTTGAAGCACTTCCCAAAGACCTTCTTATTGTTGATGCCTCCTTTGGGTCCCAGCTTGGAAGACTTGGGATGCTTCTGTTTCAAGTTTTGACTGTGTTGGACCACGTTGGCTTTCACAATAGCCTGAGAGAACAACTTTCTCTCAGAACTCTTGTCGTCTTCCTCAATGCGAAGTCTAATAATGAGTTCTTCTACGTTCATCTCCTTCCTCTTGTGCTTTAGGTAGTTCTTGAAGTCTTTCTAGCTGGGAGGCAACTTATCAATGATTGTTGTCATCTGAAAAGTTTCACTTAGGACCATACCTTCTGAGTGAATCTAGTGCAAAATTACCTGAAACTCCTGGACTTGGTTGATCACCGTCTTGGAGTCAACCATCTTGTAGTCCATGAATCGGCCCACAATGAATTTCTTTACCCCTGCATCCTCCGACTTGTACTTCTTATCCAGGGACTCCCACAACTCCTAGGTCATTCTCTTCATGCTATACACAGCATATAGCGAGTCGGCAAGGCTGTTGAGGATGTAGTTTCAGAAAAGGTACTCGGAATGAGTCTATGCTTCCACTGCACTAATGGTCTGAACATCAACATCCTCAACATGCTTGAGAGGGTCTTTGGTCAAGAACTGAGCTAGATTGAGCGTGGTCAAGTAGAAGAATATCTTCTGCTGTCATCTCTTGAAGTTCTGTTGGGGTTGCAAGGTTGCAAACAAAGTCCCACATTGAAAATATATGGGAAAGATCATGGGTTTATAAGGGAAAGATCTCTCCATTGGTATGAGGCCTTTTGGGTAGAGCCCAAGAGCAAAACCATGAGGGCCTAGGCCCAAAGTGGATAATATCATACCATTGTGGAGATATCTAAATTTCTTCGATCCTAACAATTGGTATCAGAGCCCGAATTGCCAGAAGGTCTAACCGCCGACTATGCATAAGAGTTATGGTTCAATCGAGCCATGTGAGTAGAATATTGACCTCAAACAAAGGAAGTAGGAGCTCCCATGTTTGGATCAAGAGGACCAGACACTAGGCAGAGAAGTCCTAGTTGTTGCTAGGCAAGAAAGTCCTAGTAGGTCGGGTGGACCAAGGGGCATGAAGTCCTGGTGGGTCAAGGATCGAACGAGGGGGACTCTGTGGTCCTTTGTTTGAGGGGGGATTGTTGGGTTTATAAGGTTGCAAACAAAGTCCCACATTGAAAATACATGAGAAAGATCTTGGATTTATAAGGGAAAGATCTCTCCATTGGTATGAGACCTTTTGGGTAGAGCCCAAGAGCAAAACCATGAGGGTGTAGGCCCAAAGTGGACAATATCATACCATTGTGAAGATATTTAAATTCCTATCGGTCCTAACATTTCATGCGCATGTTGCGGATATGAGAGTCCTTATAGAAGAAGAACTCATCTAGTAGGAGTCTGTATTTATTTTATTATTCTATGTTGATTAATATAGATAAATATTTGTTTTAATTATTGTATGTACTTAAAGTTCAAAATATTCATGTGTATTTTGTTTGTTTAACACTCTGAATAAAAGATGTCATGATTTACTGCTGCTGTTTAGCAGTTGGTGTTTATAAATATCTTTTAGAATCATAAAATTGATCATGATTTGTTGTTGTAGTTTAGCGTAAAGTATTTTGCAAATATAATCTGACTTCTTTTGAGGTCATCTTATAACTAGTTGAAAATTGACATGTACTGATCACATTTCATGTAATTTTCACTCTATACATTCATATTTTGATCTATGTCATTAATGATATTGATATTGTAATTACTATTGAGACTTGTTACGATCAGTAGCTATGACCTCTTTAGTCTTATACCAATGAAATTAATGAACTAGATTATTATAGGGGTATTTTGTACTCATAAAGTTTGATATCAACTAAAGTTATATTCGTATATTATCTATAAATCACATATAGCCCAAGTGAGAAATTGTTGAATTAAATCTTCTTAAGGTGGGCTTACATGCGATTTAAGACTTGCGATACCGAAACCCGTTAAGTATCTAACTTAAGTTATTGGGTTTCAGATCATTGGATGTGGATCCCCTGTATATATAGAACCCTTTAGCCAAATTCGTTATCATCTATGGGTTGATAACGAATTAGTTGCCTATATAAGGGGAGGTCCCCAAGAGTTTAGGACATCATTACATTAGACCAAGAGAATTCAACATCCTCTACCTTAAGCCCTTTAGAAGACCTCTCCTCTTATTTCCGTTGCATCTTCTTCTACAGGGATCAAGCCGACGATACTAGAACAAGGATAATAATTCTTCAATCAGATTTTTTTGTCTTTCAGTTTATGTATTTACTTTATTATGCCATTTTAATTAACGAAATAAGATCCATGCTCATATATTATATTTTCTATTTGAATTCATATTTAATTCTTATAATTCATGTGACTTAAGTTTTATAGTATACTTATCATAAATAAATAATTTTAATCAAGTTGATAAAAATATTTTAATATAATAGTATTTAAAATTTAAAATTTAGGATTTAAGTTTTAGAGTTTAAAATTTAAAATTTAATTATAACGGTGTATAGCTACTTATTAGGTTTTATAATTGTGTAATAACCATTTTAAAATTGATTTAACTAACTTAAAACAATTTTATTAGAGTTAAAGTAATTTTGATTGAGTTAATAAAAAATATTTTAATATAATAGTGTGATGTATATAATAATTTTAATTAAAATGAAATAATTTTTTTTTTATGTTATAACTATTGAGCATTTGTGTTACGATAATATTATAATAAAGCGTATTTTGAGTACAAAATATCTGATAGTATATATTTTTTTAATTATTTTTTTAAAAATAAATATTTTTTGACTGTTTATATAACTTAGAATGTCCTTTATATTTTTTTCTCCAGTACTCATTGATATTTTTAAAAATATATAGTGATCCTTAAAAAATGCCTAAATTTCATTAAAAACACAGCATTTATATTAACCTCCGAACAAAATTAATTTTTCTACGTATTTTTTTTTCCCAAAAAAGGAGAATCTTATTAGAAATTTGCTTGGCTCCTACGCCACGCCGCGCCGCGCCATCTCAAGGCTCTTATTGGACGCCGTAACCGATACGGTCGCCCATTCGGCACCACAAGTTCCTCCGCTCTTTTTAATCCCTATCCCTCCTCGTCCGGCGCCTTCCA
>JBBUKS010000060.1:1131373-1145958 GCA_038050645.1 Hedychium gardnerianum | reverse complement strand
CGGGGGCTAGTCTAGCCAGCCCGAACAGTGACTAGTGCATAAGGGGGGCAGGAACCTGGCTACTAGCCAGAATTTGACCCCTAGATCTCATTGTGGCAACACCTCATGCACTAGCCAACCGATCATCTCGTGGGGACAAAAAATTAAAACATGATCAATAGTAAGAAAAAAATCAAAACAGATAGTTATGAATTATCCTTCCTCTGTTCACATATATGGACAAATTTTTTTTATCTTTAGTCATTTGACAATCAATTATAAATTAATTTTATATTTTATTTTATATATATATTATCTGAGATAGATCCTGAGACACGTTTGAAATAAATATAATGATGATAACAGATTGATATTTTTTTTAATTACAAATGGAAATAATTATATTGGATTACAACTGGACACAGTGATCTCATGTGTAAGCCAGGCTGGCTGAACGCAGAAGAGTGGAGACAAATATTATACGAAGACAACTAGCTATGGATTAGGATCAAAACTCCATAATCATATTAGTGTTAGTGTTCTAGTCATGCATTGAGCATTTAATTTAATCATTTGTAGCCAATAAATAAACCCTACGGCTCCTTACCATCTTACCACTAATTCGTCCATTTCTTAGATTTTATCAGGCTTTGTTTCTAAATGGAAATTAAAGTCAATGATGGTTAAAGGATTCATCAGAATGACCAAAGATCAGAAAAGACACATTTGTTAAACAAACAAATGAACAAGAAAATAAAACTTTTGAGGCCATTATTTGGAATTTGACTTGGTGTCAAAACAAACATGATGATAGCAATAATAAAAGAAACATTTCCTATACAAATTCTTATACCTCAGTCATGACTAGTATCGACAATACAAATACTCAATTCATCCCCTACTATGCAACAACAATTTTATTATATAAAGAATGGAGCAGGGTGCATCATTTTTTTCACCTTCAATCTTCTTTGATTCTTCTATCTATTGGCAGGTGGCAAACTTAGAGCGCTGACCCCACACCCCGAGGAAATTGCATCCAATTTCTAATAATTTACCTGCAATGAATGATAGTAAACATGTATTAATTAATCTGAATAACTGCAAATTAACAAGAAAATGTTATGGAAAAAGTATATATTTATCGGCTGTTTTCATAAAGCTACCAAAAGAACAAAAATAAAACTATTCTAAGACGTTATACGTGACAAATCAACTATTTCTACTAAACAATATAACGTGCTAATAATGAAAAAACAATTGAACTGATTAAGAACAAACACTCTCTCATCTTTCGCATCTATTGGCATCCACAAATCAATGTTACGTGTAAAACAAGCAACCAAAAGATTAAGAGAAAATTTAGTTTACTTTAAAAAATTTAAACTTTATAATTTATTTTTATTACATTTAAGCTTCATAATTTATAAGAAAAAATAAAACACTTCAGTCTTTAATATTGTTTAGTAGAAATGTGATATTTAAACTATAAAGGATAAAATAATAAATAGATACATTGTGGAGGTCAAAATGAAATTACAAAAGGGCGAAAGACTTTATTTGCAAGAAAGATGAAAGGGATTCTTCACCAGAAAGCATAAACTCCACCGACAGCTCCCACTACTCAAATGCTTTCCACCAATTCTAAAGCAGCGAACTAATACAAACCACATTGCACAGGCCACTAGGTATAATAATTAATAAAACTACTAATAAGTCTAATCTAAAGGGCTGTAGCATGTTCGATCGATGGTAATATTTTAGTGAGTTTGAAACTTTGAATAGAGTAAAAAATAATATAAAAACGGAATATGCCGGAATGCGCGCCGGCAGAAGGCGCCGGAAAATCAGAGGCTGCATTGCAGAGGAAGGTAAGAAGAAGTGGAGAATAGAGGTTACCTCTTCTGAGCTTGGCTTTGAGCTTGGACTTGGATTTGACCTGGGCGAGCTCAGCCTTGCGAGCGGCAGGGGAGAGAGGAGTGGCGGGTGGCGCCTCTTCGTCAGGTGGAAAGAGGACGGCGTCGATACCCTGTACGGAGATGCGGCCGTCGGTGTAGATGTCGGGGTCAAATAAGTAGGCAGAGCCCTCGCCGGAGCCGAATTTGACGGAGCCGTCAGCTTCACGCGCTACCACCTTGTGTGGCAGCCGCAGCGTGTCGTAGCGCACCTTTCCGAACCGTCGGACGGCGTTGTACATGCTCTCCTCCGTCTGGTACTCAGGGATGAGGTGGTAATACATGATGGCCTCCGGTGCCCCGGGCTCGCTGAGCTGGTCCGCCGTCAACCTCCCCATCGCATCGTCGCTCGGCGCTAGCACGGTAAGCACGTAGCCCTCTGACACCAGCCGGCCCATCTCCGTAGCGAGCGACGTGAGGTTAACCAGGATGTCTGCGAACTCGTTGTAGCCTCCATAGAGGAGGAGAGTCTGGATGAAGTCCTTCACCTGGCTCTCCCCATCGAACCAATGCTTGCCGGATCCGGGCCCCGGCGCGGGTGCAGGTGCCAGCGAAGGACCAGGGGCCAGAGCGTCGTAGATCGGAAGCACGGGTGGAGCACCAGGCGGAACCGGTGACGCCGGCTTTTTGAGGCGATGGGTGCGCGGGTCCACCTCTGGCGCACCGGTAGGGAGTAGGGCAGAAATGGCAGCGAGGCTCCGCCGACGATTGAAGTCCTCCTGCACGGATCTAGGCACCAGCAGCCGCTCGATTCCATGGATCACACCATCGGGGCGAATCACCGCGTCCGGGTGCACGACAGTGGCAAGGCCCACCTTATTATCCTCCAAATGAAGGTGATCGCCAGCAAGAGTGGGATGGCGGGTCTGAGACCAGACTCCAGAAGCGATACGGGCGGGGACGACGTGGTAGAGGAGCAGGGTCTGCAAGGAGCGAAGATTGCGAGGCTCCAGAAGGAAGCGCTTGAACTCGGGGTCCAGGTCACGCCCGAGCGCCTCGTTTCGAGGGGCGAAGATGGTGAGGTTATGGCTTCCGACGGCGGCCTCGAGGGATGGGAGAAGGAGCGCCTTCTCCACCAGCTCCGCCAGCTCAGTGTAGTGGGAGTCGAGAAGGGCAACGAGGACGGAATTGGAGTTAATCTGCCCGCTAGAATTGGACGCGCCGGCCAATGTGACAGCGGAGGACTCAGATCCCGGAGTTGCTGGCAAAGAAGCAGAGGAGGTTGATGCAGAGGCAGCAATGGAGATGGCAGAGAGGACGCAAAGAAGTAACCGAGAAGAAGCACCGCCGACGGAGGGGCGATTCATGGCGACGAGTACAGCGGAGAAGATCTCTGTGATCCCTCTCATTGCCGATTTCTTCACCTTCTGATTAGGAGGGAGCGAAAAAGAGGAGGGGGGATTGAAGACTTGATGGCGGGGGTAGAACCGGGATGTCAAATGAACACGAGGCCCAATGAAACGCATCTCGACAGGCTGGTGATGGCGGGTGGTCCCCACGCAACCTTCCCTCGTTCAATAAATTCATCGCCAAAAAGACCAATGTACTCTCACTGTTCTTCTTTCCATTGTGGGTTAAATGGGTGGTCATTGTGTCCGTGAGAGCTTGGAAATGGGTGGTAAGTACTGATGACGACGTTTTACCCGCCGAGGGAAGCCGCGTTCTATATCAGCTATTTTTTTTTAATACGCAGTGGGTCCATGTCCGGAACGGAGGTGGAGTTCGCGAATGGGGTGCAAGTTTTAGGTGAGATATCCTTTCCATTTTTTAATTCCTGCCCGATTTTTCGAAGGCAAAGGTAATTTTATCGGTACTTGTTCACACGACACTCATTTGCCTACTGTCGATGCTATTGGAGAGATATGTCGACCCAAGTGAGGGTGCCGATCGTCGTAGTTCTCTTATGAGTAGTAGGAGTGAGGAACTTGTCGGTGTCGGTGGCGCTCTCTCCGCGTTGCTTCTACTTCAAATATTAAATTTCAAAAGGATAAAAAAATGTGAGAAAATGTCATCTTTAAAATAAAGAGCCGGTGGAAATTTACACCAATAATGCGAAGAAATTTCAATAAAAATGAAAAAATATTAAATAAAAAAATTCACCAAAAATATAGATTAAATTAAATATATACCATCCGCCAATTTTGTTTTAGATTTGTGCTACAAATAATTCTAATTTTAAGGGATTGATGCTGAGGCGTTATGGTGGATGATTCTATATATTGTCTTTTTTCGATTAATATTCCTTTTTTTTAGTTTGGTCTTTAAAAAAATAATTTTGACATTTTTTTGGATTTATTAATGGTTGATTGACCGGCACGAATCGAAATATTTCAATTAATCCATAATATTATTTACAGATAATATACAACATAATGTTATATTTAAATATATTCATAATTAGTATAAAAAGATAAAGATTTAAATTGATAATGTAATCTTATTTTTATTGAAAAAAATTGATTAATTTATTTGAAGTCTTTTTTTTTATCATTACATTTTTATACATATCATTAATTAGTTCAAATATATATTAAATTAATATTTTTATTTTTTAAAATTTTCTATATAATTTATCATAATTGTTTTTAATCAAGAAATATCATATATAAATTTTATTTTTTATTCTTAATATTTTTAAATTAATTGTCTAAGAAATTCGACAAGGATAAAATTACAAAATTGAAGACAATTAGTTACTCTAATCAACCCGGATGATCGAAAAAAAATCAAGAAGTTGCAAAAATATTATTATTGCACGTCACCTTAATAAAGCTGTTAGATCACAGCGCATTAATTTGCCGCCCTGATAAACAGTAACTTCGTAATAAATTTAAAAATAATTGTGTATAATTAAATCAAATAAAATGAATTGTAAATATGAAACAAAAAATATTTATATATTGATATTTGATTTTAAACATTACGTAATACATTTCTTGATGATTTCTGGATATTGACTTAATTTTAATACTTTCTATCCCACGGATATATTTTTTTTTTATTATGTGCAACTGGAAGACTGATACAAATTGATTGATTTTTATAATATTATTTCTCTTTCACGGTTTGGGATCTTTCATTTAATTTAAATTTCCATTTATATTTTATAATTAACTAATTGAGTTGAATGTATCCACATAAAATATATTTGAAAGAAAATGTATCAAATCCTAATGCTCCATTACAAGATCGTTTAAATAATGCCAGTCACATAAAAATGTTAAATCATGCGTTCCACATTGTTACAATTATCTTAGGATACTGTGCTGACTTGACTTAGACTATTCGATTAAAAAATTAAATTCGGATTAAAATCATAAATATTTTTTTTTTCATATGAGGCCACTTCGATTCTTAATTTATTCTATTTCAATGAAACGAAATAATCATGGAGATTATCAGAATGACTATTTTTATTTTTTGTCGAATTCAATTGGTCAGGTGAACTCTTGTTTTGGGCAATTCGTGAACTGGACAGGCCTAGGCTAAACTGACTAGTCTGCTTTGGATTTTACAACTGTGTCGAATAGTTCGGATCCTTGAAACTTTGCCCATGGTTTTGATATCCTCTTTAATGTCAAACTTTGATTCTTTCTTTTCTGTCGTGCTGTTTCATTTTCATGAAAAATAAAAACAATTTCACTGTCTGTCTGTTGTGTGTGATTCTGACATTCATATTTAAAATTTATAAAAGCAGATTAATTTCAGATATAAGCAAATAAAGCAGATTAATTGATTTAAAATGTTTATAATAAAATATCCTTTTAATAATTTTTAAAAGGTGCTCTTTATGTTTTAGTACATTTTTCGTAATTTACTGTCCTATCATATACTGTAATTTTTTTTAAAAAATAATTAATCTATTTAAGAATAATAATAATAGTTGTTTGTGCACACCTTTACAAAAAGAATGTAAAAGAGTCTTTGCACTTTCGTTATATGTGCTCTTTTATCCCTATCGACTTCATCCTCAGGTGTCCCTTTCCGTCCTTTCCCGTTCTCTTATTCCATTCCCCTGCCAAGTGCCAACACGACAACACCATACAATGGCCACCTAAATGCTAATGCCAACATCACCTCCCACTCCACCTTGCTTGCTGTGCAACCTCTGCTCTGGAGACAATGGAACGAAGGAACTTAAAATTTAAATCTCAGTTACAATATATTAATAAAAAATAATCTAAAAATATTAATTATTTAAATGTATTTTTATTTAAAAAATTTAATTTACTTTGATAATTAATAAAAAAAATTTAATGAAATCTGCCGAGCTAGTTAATTTTTTTTTTCTCACCGTGATTATATTAAAGTTAACCGAAAGCGACGCCCACATCCACATCTGCCTCCACCGGATCACCACTGCCGCCGCCACTTTCATTGTCACCTTCTCCTCTCCATATTCGGTTCTTCCCCTCTTCCTCTCCATCTCCTTCCTTGTTTTGTAATTCACTTCCTTCTGGAAGCTTCTCTTCCGCCTTCGATGCCGCCCAAACCCTCCCACTTCCACCACGCCGCTCTCTTCATCCTCCTCTTATTCTTCCTCTTCCTCCTCTTATTCTACTCATTCCGTCTCTCTTCCTCCTCCGATCGCCCCGACGGAATCTCCCCCACCGTTGCTCAGCGTCTCTTCCTCGCCCTCTCCTCCGGCGCCAATGCCACCATCGCCTTCCACCTCCGCGCCCTCACCCTCCACCCTCATCTCGCTGGCACTCCGGCCGCCTCCGTCCTCGTCTCCTACGTCCTTTCTCACTTCCGATCCGCCGGCCTCCGCGCCTTTGCCGTCGACTATTCTCCCCTCCTCTCCTACCCCGCCTCGGCCTCCCTCTCACTCCTCCGCTCGGACGGATCCCTCCTGAAGTCCCTCTCCCTCATCGAGCCAGCCGACCCATTCGCAGCCGCCGTTCCGCCGTACCATGCCTACTCGCCCTCCGGCGCTGCCGTCGCCCCCGGCGTCTACGTCAACTTCGGACGCGAGGAAGACTACGTCGTGCTCCATCGGATGGGCATCGAAGTCAAGGGGTGCATCGCGATCGCGAGGCGTGGCGGGGAGTACCGGGGTGCCGTGGTGGCGAGGGCCGCGGCGAAGGGGGCGAAGGCGCTGCTGATTTTTAAGGTGGCCGACCTCGGTGGGGTTGAGAGGGGGACCGTGTTGCTCGGTGGGGTCGGCGATCCGCTGACCCCCGGATGGGCTGCCGCCTCGGACGAGGGAGGCGAGAGGCTCGGCACCGAGGAGGCGGACGTGAGGCGGAGGTTTCCGAAGATTCCGTCAATGCCGGTGGCGGAAGTGGTGGCGTTGGAGATTCTTCGTACTCTCGGTGGGCCCACGATGCCGCTTAAATGGAAAGATGATTTGCGTTTGGCGGCGGAGAGCGGCGTCGGGCCAGGTGCCCCGTTGGTCAACTTCACCTATCAGGTAATCTCACCCGTCCATTGTCTTAATCAGAAACCTTTTGGACGGCCGTCAATCATCGGTTTCGCATGTAGTATGTTTGTTTTACCTGAATTACCGAATTGTTGCTGTCCTTTTGTACGCGGCAATTTTAGCCTTCCGCTGATGCAAAGTGGTCCAATGCCTTGGAGGGATTAGTGGTTTGTATGTCTAAAAGGCACCGTTTGTAGCACTTCTGTCTTGTATGATCTAACAATACTAGTAGCTGTATGAGGACGTATGCTTGTCATTTTCATATGTAGGCAGATTGTTATGGAGTTACTAACGTATCAATTTATTTTTGGTCGCATCTCATTCAATCCCAGTAGGTGTGGTCCCAAATCCCAATTGAGGATGTCCAAGTGAAGCAATGATAAGGTCGACACCTGTGTTATTTTCTTTTTAATTTATGAGGTGCTACATTTTGGGTAGGAGAACATTTCTTTTGTCCATAGAATATATCTAATGTTGCTTGCATGTGGAATTATGTGCATGATACAACTAATCAAAAACGTTAATTTTCATGCCCCCGGGCCATGGTGCAACGATAAGACGCTCAAGTAGTTTCCCAAGCACCCACGATTTGATTGGCTGCTGGGCGAGGAGCCGTTCATGCTTCCGGGGTTAGACATCGCTTGAGTTGGTAGGCCATTAGTCATTGAAAGGGTGTCTACACGCACTTGTGATATAACATCACATGATGTAAAAATATGATAATATTAGTGCAAGTCATTATAATGTCCTTGTCAGCCTAAATGATGCACATGTGTATGAATTTGCTAACATTCAATGTTCAGTGATATAACATGATATAGGTCCTAGTTCTTGGTACCACTCATCTATGTGATCTTCTTTACAAATTGCAGCAAAGAAGCCATATTGACTTTCATGTTTTAAAACCTATTTGATTATTATATCTTATATGATCTGTTGTACTCATGATCTCTCTTCAGAAAATAATCTTTTGTCTATTTGGTGGGTGTGGATCTCCCGTCTTTTTTGTTGTAATAAAACTCAATGTTAGCTCCTCCAATCTGATATCGGTCCCTTTGACTTTATTTGTTTCTACTATTTAAATTGGAAAATCCTTTGATATTTCTATCTATTGATCTTTATTAAGGAAGATAGAAAGCTGGCAAAGATTCAAAATATTTTTGGTGTCATATGGGGAAGAGAGGAACCTGATCGTTATGTCATCCTTGGCAACCATAGAGATGCATGGACATTTGGTGCTGTGGATCCTAATAGTGGAACAGCTACCCTCCTTGATGTGGCACGCCGTTATGGAAGTTTGTTGCGATCTGGCTGGAGACCTCGAAGAACAATAATCTTATGTAGCTGGGATGCAGAGGAATTTGGGATGGTATGCTATCTACTCATTGTATTCTACAATGTTTATGAATATTGGGGTTTCCACCTGTATTTACTCATACAAAAAGTCAGATTCGCCTTAGGTTCGGTGTTACTTGGTTCATCATTTTTTTTATACAAAAAGTCAAATTCAATTGTAGCCTGAGTCAAGAAAGCAAAAGTGATCTCATAGTAGTGGTGAGTGAAATGGTATTGTAAAGCACCATCGATTTTGCCTTGGAAGTGTTTCTTTGACCAAATTGTGACAAATTCAAATGGAAATATTGATTACTGGCATTGTAGCACGCTTAACAATATCTGTCCATTCATGCAATCCTTGAGATATTCTTGTTTGGTTAAGGTTGTCCCCACGGGGTACCCAGTTGGCTAGTGGGTGACAGATTTGCTACAATGGGACAGGAGTCAATTCCCGATAGGTGCATGCCCTCGGGAAAAAAAACTTTTCTCACCCCCTAGCCACTTGGCGGTCGGCTATAAGCTGACCCCTTGATTTACCTCCCTTCACATAACCTGGGGACAAGCTATGAGGGACGCTTGAAAGATGCTACAATTGTTTGGTTAAGGTCCTCATTTGAACATCTCATAAGGATTAAGTTATATCAAGTGACATATTCACTTTTCTTCTAAATTAGAGGCTATTATCTTCACAGATTGGATCTACTGAATGGGTTGAGCAGAACCTTGGATTGTTGACATCAAAAGCTGTGGCGTACTTGAATGTTGATTGTGCTGTTCAAGGTGTTGGTTTTTTTGCTGGTGCAAGTCCCCAATTGGATGATCTTCTAGTTCAAGTGATGAAGCAGGTGACCATAAGCAGTACTTCAAGTTATTCGGAAGTTCTATTTGCTCCTCCTTTTTTATCTACTCATAGAAAAATTTGACAAGTAGGTTAGTTTAAGATTTTGAGCTTGTGAACTTATTTTCATCAATCTTGTAGTTTCTTCATTTCATTGGTGCTACCAATGAAACAGTAGGAACTCAATTATCATAATCAGATGATTGTCAATTCAGTTTGGAACATACAATATGAACCTTATGTTTGAATCAACTGGATCAAGGTATCTGCCTGATTCAATTGGAGAAGCACCATTCAATACAAACCAAATTACCAGCGATTCAGGAGCATTGTAAAGAAACCTGAACCAGTTAATGTTAAAACAACATGAACCTTTAAAAAAGCATGCACAATATTTGAGGGTTAGAATATTACTTCTTGTACTATAACTCACCTTTAAAAAAACATGCACAATATTTGAGGGTTATAATATTACTTCTTGTACTATAACTCTTTAAGCATATTCAATCTCTCCTGTAGTTTTCCTATTCCTTTATCAAACAATCACTATTCTCGTTTGCAAGATGTTTAATTAATTGAGTTTTCAAAACATGAGTTCAAAATATCGCTGCTCTGTTCCCTGCATTGATTTGTGATATTGATCTAACAACATATCCTTAACTTTTATGCATTTTTAGTATTTACAAAAATGTACTTCATTAATCATACTGTGGTGTTAAATTAAATATTGTTATTTGGATTATATATTTTGTGATATATTTTTTCAGTATGGTAGAAATAATTGACTTATATATTTTTTACATGAACCTTAGGATTAACGATTTGCTTCTTCATGAAAATGATAATCTATATTTAAAACCTCAACAACCTTGGCTAAGAACAGAGAATGATTTTGTTAACAATTAAGCGTTGGATCCAAATAGTTGATGATATTAAATCAGTTCTATAAATTTGGATCTACTATGCTGTTATCTATAAGATGTGTCTTTGTTTGCTTTCTAATATGATATTGCCACCTTGTTGTTTCAGATTCAGGATCCAGATGTCAAAGGCACTACGGTTTATGATACTTGGGTAGCAAAAAGTGGGGGTGTTAATGTAAGTCTAAATATGTAAAGCTTTCTTTATTCCATAAGTATTTTGATTCAGAGAAATTTTATCATTTGTTTTTATAGAATAACGAGTACATGTTCAGAAAAGGAAAATTCTGAGGTAGCTAAATTGTTGGGTTTTCCTTTTCTATCTGTAATACAATTTGCCAACTTTGCTATTGAAATTATCTTTTTGTCTATAAACTTGTTTTTCATTTTTTATAATAAAACATTGTTTTATCCATAGATTGAAATGATTTGAGCATTTATGTTTTCGTATGCTATGTCCTACAACTCAAGATTGACGATTCGCGATTATTCTCAATAATTTGATAGTCTGTTGCTTGTATTCAGTAGTCTCATTTTATTTTCCCTATGCAATCTATACATCATAGATCATGATTGTTTTATGCAGAAAATTGAAAGGTTGGGTAGAGCTGATTCAGATTTTTCTGCATTTTTGCACATAGCTGGGGTTCCTTCAATAGATATGTTTTATGGAGATGGTATGCCTCTTTTTTCAATTATAATATTAGATAATTGTGTATGAAAGTTATAGATGTGTTTCAACTTTTGGTATCCTAGGGCTGCTATGTTTCTACATTCACGGTGTCAGGTGCAAGATTAGGACAGCTCTACACCAATTGTCACACTTCGATTAAACAAGTGAACTGACCTATTAAATGATTTGGTCTAATCACTTGCCCCAAATGCCCGAGCCTGTTTAATAGTTGCTCACTCATAACCCACACTAAAGTAGTGTGTCACATACTCTCCTCGTTGGATAAAATTGATGCCAATGAATAATATACTCATTTCATTATAGAAATTGAACTCAACATGTAAGTTTCATATGTTAGTTATTTTGATTAATGATCCCTTGTTCAAAGTTGAACCTCACTAACTTACTGGGTCATGCATCTTTCTATGATAATTAGTGAGTTTGACTAATTTGAGGTTTCTTTTTAATTGGATTTGTAAATGCTTGGTCATCCTGGTATAATCTCCAATAACTGTCATTAAACTCATTAATTATGTTTGCTTTTAATTGCAAACCAGCTTGATGTAGGAGCTTGAAGTGCATGGCCAAGTTGGTCACAATGTGGAAGATTTGCCCAATTCAAGCAAGGGTCGAATCCCGGCAAAAGCCGTGGATATACTCCTCCCACATGGGGGCTCACTACGGTTTCCTGATTTACTTCCTCCCAATAGTGTAGGGCAGTCGTGGGGGGCCGTCAGGGTGACGGATTTCACCTTTTTGCCGAATTGAACTTGATGAATCAACTTCATAGTTCTTGTTTCCTTAAGGAAGAGTAGTTTCCATTTTTTTTCCAACTCTATTTTTTCAGCTGTCACTGTTTCAAAAAGTGGATGCAAATAGTTCATTCAATTTTTAAGGGCTTATCTAATGTTACACATACTTTTTGGTAGATTTTCCAAAGGTGCATCTAAGTTCCAGGTGTTTCCAAACTTCAAACCCTACTTTGTTTTTTTCCCAAATTATGCACCGCCTCTTGTCTATGTACCCAAACCACTAATTTTATTTTGTGGACAACCACAACTGCATGACTCCTTCGAACTTGTTTTGGGAATCTATGGAGCAAATATATGGTCTCATTTTATGTTTTTGACAAGTGCAAGGCTATCAAGATGAGTTAAGTGGCCAATAGAAAAAATCATACTAGAAACTTCCTGAGTCTTAATTAGAATATTTCTACCTTTTTGAGTCAAAAGAACCATTATTGAGTGAAAAATTCCCATTAAAGTATTTTGGCAAACACTTTGACAACCTTTGTTTTAAACCTGTTTTTACTCAAAAATAATTTTATGATTTGGTTCACATATGCTGGTTCCTTATGGTGTTTTGAACTATGGAAGAGTGCTGCATTTAATTGAATCATATAGAATCTTCATGTTTGTGCGAGAAGTTAGGTCATAGGTGAGAAAATACATTAACATGATATGGCCACATTTGGTCTACAGTTTTCACAAGTTGAACTAAGCTATGGTGAGGTCAAGGGAGATTAAAGAATTTTTTTATAAAATTAAAAAAATCCCTCTAGATTGTTTACATAGAGCTCCATGGCTGTGAAGGATCCCTCTAGCAACCCAAATTCTTCACACACCTTATTGCTATGATTGTTTTATTTCTTCAATTAGTGGGCTTGAGAACTGGGCTATTCTTGCAAGTCAATTCAATATGCTGCATCATTTATTTCTTCACTGGGTTGTGCTCCTATGTGTAGCAAGAGCGATAGAATTTGTAAACAAGAAGAACTTTTGATTTCGGAAAATGCTGGATAGATAGTCTTGCATCTGAATTCTCAAATATGCCAGAGCATTAAGGGTGGGCACAGTTCAGATTATCGATTTAGTTAAGAAAATTGAAACCAAACTGAAATATTTCAGTCTGAAAAATCCAATCCAAAATTGAGCTGGTCATTTTGGTTCAGTTTGAACACAAACCAAAAATTTCAGTTTGATTGAATTTCAAACCATTAATTTAAAAATATTCATAAATTTAACAATTTTTTTTTTTTTTTTCAAAAACCAGCTTTCAAACAACAATTTTATTGAGATTAATAATAAAATTTATTATAGTTTAAAGTTTATATTGACTATGGAGCATAAAAACTAAATAAGAAGAAGAACCCAATGATTATTAACATACTAATCTTAGTTATATATATATTTATATACATATTGTAAAAACTTTAACGGTTCAATTTGGTTATAGTAGTTTGTACAAGTTAAACCGATACTGACTTTAACCATGTCTGCAAATCAAAACCAAACCTATATACCAATAAATTGATTTTTTTACAGTTTAAACTGGTTTGGTTCAGGTATATCGGGTTCTCGTTATAGATGCTTACCCCTAAAGAGCTCTATGCAGTAAGTTTGATATTGCATAGGGTCACTTTTGGATGTTTTTATTATAGGCATGCCACTGTTGAATGGTTGTCAGCTTATAAACCTATTTGAAATTATGTGATAATATTAGCTTGTGTTCTGATGGCTGATTTTCGTCGACACTTGATCTTGGAGTTCTTTTCCCTCTCTGTAAAAGTTGTGCTTAAAGATCATTTCTGATTCTCTTTCTTGGTACAATCTTTCAATTATATCATCTTCCCTTGCAAGTTTTGACGCATTCTTATCTATTTTAAAGTAGTTGAGCTTTTGTTTGATATTTTGAATCTTCCTATAGACTTTGATTGTTGGTTCTGGAGAGATGGCATAGATGCCTAGTTCTAATTTTTTGATCAGATGAGTAATTCTGATTTCTTCTTTCAGTATTCACTGGCTACCATACAGCCTTAGACAACTACAAATGGATGTCAGAACATGGTGATCCATCATTCCACCATCATGTGGCCAGTAAGTGTTACACCTTTCCAGATGTTTATGACGCAAAATATATCAGTTCAGGCCTGTACTATTGTTTATTTCATTCAGCTGTTGTTTTGTGTATATTCCTCAGTTGCTGAAATATGGGGGCTCTTAGGTCTTCGTCTGGCAGATGATCCAGTCCTACCCTTTGATTATCTTTCTTATGCTACCCAGCTACAGGTAAGTGCTTATTGGCCTAAGCTTCGTGAGGGATCAATTTTGTCTTCTTTCCATTTTTTTCCTTCTCATAGCAGTTCATTTTTGTCCTGCATGCCCAAACTGGTAGTCTGAGATTATATTTTGAGTTGAAATTATCCAGGGCTCGTATCTCAAAAATAAGTTATATTGCAAGGGTAAAGCTATCACTAGCATATGAACTTTATGCATTAATTCGTGTTTGGCCTGGTAAAATGGCTTGTTATATTTTCTTTTTGAGCAATTGCTGGAAGAATAGGTACGCAAGTGATGCAGGAGGGGATCCAAACCAAACACGACATAACAACGAGGCCTAACTTAAACCCAACATGACATGGACTTGGTCATGCGGGCAATCATGACATGGGCTAGGGGAGCTA
>JBBUKS010000060.1:1117668-1131273 GCA_038050645.1 Hedychium gardnerianum | reverse complement strand
ATTGTGTTATACTAGGAAAATTTGATCTAACATACAAACAATAAATCGACGAAAAATTTAACCTAATAACCATGAAAACGATGAAGAAACATAACTTTGGCTCTGATATCAATTGTTAGTTCTTGTAAAATCCTAGACCGCATAAATTCTAGATAATCGAAATAAGAATTTGTATAGAAAAAATAAAAACATGAGCATGTAATTAGTTTCTTCTTATTATGACATAACAAAATAAGTATATAAACCAAAAGTGACAAATAATCTAATTGTCAAGTCATAGTCTTTGTCTTTAGCATCGTCCAAATAGATTCTCTAAGGAAGAAGAAGAAGCAGAAGCAAATAGTAAAGGTCTTCCAAGGGGCTTAGGGTTGCGCCAAATTCTCTTGGTCTAATGGGGAACCAAGAGATGTCTCAAAAAAATATCCTAAACCCTTGGGGACCTTCTCTTATATAGGCAATCAATCCGTTATCAGCCCATAAATGATAATAAATTAGGCTAAAATTTTTTACACATACGAAGTTCATATTCAATAATCTAAAATTCAATAATTTAAGTTAGATCATCTAACTGATTTCAATGTCACAAGTTTTTAAATCATATGTAAATTTACCTTAAGAAATAATTCAATCCATCGTGAAATCCATGTCAGGATCTTGTATATACACACACCTGCTTTTCAGTCACAGAAGCAACAGAATTAACTCAATAACACAAAGCAACGACGTACATCAAGCTCAGTACTTAGCCTCATCAATGGCTTCCAAGAAGAAGGTCCTTGCAGTGCTTCTGTCCTTGGCCGCTGCGCTGATACCATTTGCCATGGCAACAGATATTATAGTCGGCGATGAGAATGGTTGGATGCCAAGCTTCAACTACACAGAATGGGCAGCGAGCAAAGTGTTCATGGTTGGAGACAGCTTAGGTAATCAATTCAACTGTATGTTTAATCACTCAGGATTGTATAAGTTTATATTTTATAATTTTTTGTCTCTTTTTTTGCATTCTTCAAGTACAGCGTAGGGGATCACAATGTCATGCCGGTTGGAGGAGAAGAATTCAAGGCATGCAATGCCACTGGAGCCACCAAAGTGTTTAACAGTGGCCGCGACGTGATACCTCTTAAGACAACAGGAAAGAAATGGTACCTTTGTGGAATTGCAGGACATTGTCAAGGAGGTCAGAAGCTAGTCATCAATGTTCTTCCGGCCACGAGTCCTGCCCCTTCTCTGTCTTCTTCTCCGGCACAGACTTCGTCGTCGAACTCAATCATGAAATACACATACCGAATGGTGATTGTGATACCAACACTGATTGCGATTATGAACGGAAGATGAATTCATTCATTAATATTGATTTGGTTCCCATTCTTTTGAGTCAGTGTGTCTCGGTTGAACCTGTGGTATTGGGTTGAAGTCGAGGGAGTTTGTATTGGGTTTATTCTTTTGTATTTTTAATGAATTTATCTTATAGATGGACAATGTTATTGATCCTTCTCATTAATTATTGTAAAAATATCGATGAAATTTTAGGATTAAGTATTTAAGATAATTAGCTATCACTGCTAGATATAAATGCATTTTCAAGTCTCATAAAAATGTCATCAGATGTAGATATGTGCATGATTTATACAAAATGATCAATTAATAATTATATCACATGCTCCACGGTTTATTAGATTAACAAATACATAAAAAAAAAATATCTAAAAATAGCACAAACAATTTTCTTTTGCAAATACAGCCCCAACTATTTAAAATTTCAAATATACGCTCGATTTGATTTCAATTGAATCACACTAATTAATAAGCTAGCTAGACTATTTAAAATATCTACTGCCTTTACAGTAATCTTGGTATTAATTTTCACTCACATGGTAGTGATTTTAGGAGCTTATAATAATTTCCTCTTAAAAAGTAGATAGTACTTTTTTCCTTAATTAATTGATATGAAAATTATTTTTTAACTACTAATCGGTTGGCATGAAAAATTGGTGAGTATATTTTGTATAATACTTCTACAAGTTATGCACCATGGTTCTTTACTCCAGTGGTAGTGTGACATTCTTAATAGTCGACTTTTCGTTGGCGATTTCACAAAGTCGACTTCAAATTTAGATAAAACAAAATTAAACAATTAGATTTTTTGAAAAAGATGATGAGGGAGAGTATCGGAATCACGAAAAGATTCATGAAGCTTGAAATAGATTATCAATACATTATATTTGTAAGTAGTTAAACCACTCCGAACAGGGTGTATTTTAAAGCAACACTATTCGACTTAGGCCTCACGATGATCAGACTCTTCATGCCTTAACGATCATCACCGTCGTTGCCACCAGCAATAGTATCTGATAAACATCCGCCGTGATTCGCAACGAACTTGATGGCGGTGGGAGGTCATTGGATGGTTGAGGAGTCGGCGGCAAAGGAGACCAAGGCGAAGGAGAAGGTGAAGAAGGAATCGGTGGAGGTGGAGTTGGAGGTGGAGTCGGAGGTGGAGTTGGACTTGGAGGTGGAGTTGCAGCAGGAACAACATTGATGACTAGCTTCTGGCCCCTTCTACAATGATCTCCAACCCCAGATAAGTACCATCTCCTTCCCTCAGAGTTGAGGAGCAGCACATCGTGGCCGCTTGTAAGAACAACATTAGATGACTCACTTGCATTGCACGCCTTGAATTCGTCTCCCCCTACTGGGATCACATTGTCACCCCCTTGAGTATAATTGAACACTGCAAAGATGTTCAGATTCTGAGATATATATTAGGGGGTTGGGAAGTGAATTTCTTCATATTAATTAATTATTAAAGATTTGTAATGATCAATCACTTTATTTATTTGTGTATTTTGATGTTGAATGCATAAAGAATAGTGAAAGCAGATCTTACCAATTTGGTCGCCAACCCTGAACTCCATGCTGTTGGCCCAATCGGTGTAGTTGAAGTCCGGCTTCCAGCCATCCTGTCCGCCGATCACAATATCTGCCGCCCCGGCAAGTGGCAGCACAGCAGCCGCCGTGGCGATTAAAACCACCACGAGCTCCTGCCTGGAAGCCATTATTAGTATTGGTACTGCTATGTTAACTACTGATATATCTCAGAAGCTTGCTTCTGATTCATTTATGCTTAGCTTTGTCGCTCGATCTATATATATGTATAGTCATTGTGGGCATCGATATACAGGCGGAAGCTTCTTAATTAACGATTAATTTGAGCCTTGTTTTAGCTGTCTCCAGGAAGGACTGAAGGAGGAGGAGTTGCTAGGAATCGAAGAGGACAAAACAGAACACCCCATGAACACAGTTACAGGTGCGAGCTAGCAGCAGTAGAGTTCAGGGACGTTGCTACCGATGGGAGTGGTGGCTTTGATTTCGAGGTACAAATAAAATATCGTAAAATGTATGAACATGGTTGGTAGATAGATATCGAGTTCGATGTTTGGATAAATAATTAATGGCGACGGGGATTTCGAGATTGATGGTGTTTCTCTTCTTGGATTTCGTGGACTGCGGCAACGCGGAGATAAAATCTAGCTTAGCTTTAGATTGAGATTTTTTTACTAGATTTCAAATCTACGTATATTGAATTAATTTTTTATAAACTTTAACTTTAATATTTAAAAGGGATTTTTTTTTTACATAGATTTCGTATGTCTGTGTTTAGTATATTTTCTTGCAATTAATAGTATTCATCAAGTAAAAAAATATAAATTCTACACCGTTGTATCCTCCTAATCTCAATGCCTCATTTTTCATGAATAATTTTTTTAAACTTAATCAATTAGTTTAACTGACCCATTTGACTCGATCATTGTCTCCATTTAACTAGCTAATTCATTGATTTGATTTGATCAGCAAAAATATCTTATCTTGACATGTCCGATTCAACTCATTTGACCTGTCCAATTCATCTAATTGATTTGTTTGTTCACCATATACATATTTAAAAATAAAATAAATAACATTTTTGGGGGAAAAAATACTTAAAGAGTTTAAGAATAATTATTAGGAATCATAATTTCCTAAAACTTAATTGTAAAAATTATTTAAAATCATAATTTATATTAAAAAACAATATTCTAAATTTTTTTTACAATCAAATATAATATAAGGAAATATGCAAATTCTTAACAAACAAAATAGTTACAATGATTTTTCTAAATTAAAGGTGTAATTGCACTCTGGTCAGCCTCTATTTATTTTGCATCAGGTCAAATATAGCACAGACAATTATACGGTTCATAATTGCAAAATAGTTAACTCATGCTCGATCTGTCAAATTTATTTTTTAAATTGAAATAATAAAATTAAAACTATAAAAAAAACAGATAAATATATATATAAACTTTTGAAATTTAAAAATTGTTTTATTTTTTTATTTTTTACATCTATTTTTTTTTTATTGGGAGCCCGTGGACCATGATCGGTCCTCAATCTGACCAGCACAATCCGCGATCAAGTCATATTCGGCTCGACTAGTATGTTAAAGTGCCAAATCACCCCTTTCAAACGTAATCCTCGAATTAACCGTGGCCATATTAATCTGAGTTCAAATCAGACAGGATCAAATTAGGTCATGCTACTGTACAAGTCAATTTACGATGACAAAAAATAAAACATTCGTCTTCAACGTTCTCGTCAGTTCATCTCAGAATCAACACGGACGAGATAAATCAATATATAAGAAAATATAAAAATCTAACTATTAATCAAAAATTAATACTTAGATATCATAATGATAACCTCTCAGATACTGGTACTTATTATGTGAGCCAATTTATATTTCTACCGATGAGTGTCTTATTACGGACAAGAATCAACAGATGAGCCTAGCAGCTTAAGGCACAATGGAGAAAGCAACATATATGTGATCCGAATAAGGACAAGAAGAAACCAGATAAATTGTATTAGTACTTAACTAAATCAAAGCGCTCAACTTTCATTAATTTATAGGTTATTGAATCCAAAGAACTTAGTGTCCAATGTCATAACAAGCACCAATCCCACACACTACATCAGACACATTTATTTTAGAACCAATTCAGCATCTTGAAAATTCTTCACGCCAACACAATCAACACCGCGGCCGCCGCAGCCACCATCAGCACCCTGTACGTGTTTGACATGATTTGGATGGACGAACTCGGCGCAGGAGCAGCAGGTGTCGGAGCAGTCGGAGGCCAGGCAGGAGCAGGAGTCGCCGCCGAAAGAACAGTGATGGCGAACTTCTGGCCCTTAGAGCAGTGATCTGCAACCCCACACAGGTACCATTTCCTCCCTGCAGTTTTGAGAGGCACCACATCACGGCCGGAGGTGAAGTTACGGGGCGAGTGGGTAACGTTGCACGCCTTGAATTCCGCTCCATTCACTGGGATGACATTGTGAACTCCTGGAGGGTAGTTGAAAACTGCAAAACAAATGTACAGCCTTATTCCTACCATTTAATGACAGCTTTACAGACATTTAATCATCACTATGCACACTACAAGCCTGTTCTGTTTTATATAGAAATTACCCAGATTATCACCAACCCAGAACTTTTGGGTAGCAGCCCATGCAGTGTAGTTGAAGTCAAGCCTCCAGCCTTCGTTACCACCAACCACAATATCTCCTGCCATGGCAAATGGAGCAACAGCAGAGACCATGGCAAGAATTAATGCAAACATCTGCTTGGAAGCCATGGAGCTAAAGAATGCTAGATGCAAGCTTCCCTAAACTTGATGTGGAGAGGAGATTGATGTTTGTAGAATTAGTAAGGCAAGTATATATAGCAATTGATAACATGACTGAGTCAGCAATGAGAGTTCGTCCTGAATCGATGCTTAAGCATTGTGTTAGCTGTCCGATGCAACATGTAATAGGAAAAACAAGAACGAGAACTAAACAAAGAGGACAAAAAAGATGGAGTCCAACGGCAAAGACAATGAAGTTCAGGTCTAAATTTAGCATATGTTATAATTCTTCTTTCCTCGGTGTTGCTGTTCATTTTGTAGCCCTTTGAGACGATGCCAGACTGTTTTTAAAAAAAGTATCGTTGGTTAATTTTGGGGGATTGTCCTGCAGAAATGTAGCCATAGCAATTTATTGTACTTCGCCATTTCTCCCACCGAACTGTGCGACTGGACACACAAAGCTCCAACGATTCTATTGAGATTGTTTGCTAGCCGCATAAATTTCTTTAATGTTTTATTAAAAATTGGATGATTGATTAATTTGTTTGTGTTCCGAAGCAAGAATCATGAGATTTCATTGAGTTGAAACACTTCACGGTACTACAAATTTCTAGCAAGACACGACACACTTGGCCAATTAATAACTGGCTCAAAACCAACAACATTATTATGAAAAATAGAGATAAAGTTGGGGCTCACTTGGCACTGGCCAGTTGAGTGCGTAGGAGCTTAGCCGCGGCGACCATGCTGGTGAGAGCAGGATTAACTTCAGCATACTTGCGAGTCTTGAGCCCACAGTCCGGGTTGACCCAGAGGATGTTGGTTTCAAGCACAGCAAGCATTTTGTTGATCCGGTCAGCAATCTCCTCAGTGGAGGGTATCCTGGGGGAGTGGATGTCGTACACGCCCGGGCCAATGCCAGCCCCGTACTTGACTCCCTCGCGGAAGACAGAAAGCAGCTTCTCGTCAGAACGGGAGTTCTCGATCGTGATCACATCAGCATCCATGTCAATGATGGAATGGATGATGTCGTTGAAGTTAGAGTAGCACATATGAGTGTGGATCTGTACATAATAGATGAATGGTTAAGCTAAGATTCAACAGATGTGGAGGTTATTACTTCAACGGTAAAAGTGGAACCTGAGTAGTGTCCTGAACACCACAGTTTGTGATCCTGAAGGAATGAACAGCCCACTCTAAATAGAAAGCTTCCTCAGACTTGCGAAGAGGAAGGCCTTCACGGAGAGCTGCTTCATCGATCTGAATAACCTGTATACCGGCAGCTTCCAAATCCTCCACCTCTTTTTTAATAGCAAGAGCAATCTGGTAGCAAGTCTCAAACCTGATACAGAAAGCAACCAGATTAATTTTAAAGATAATTTTGATGTAATGTAACAGAATGTCATACTGAATAATGAGTTTATAGAGAAAATGGCTCACCTGGGTTGGTCATTCCTAACAAAGGACCAGTTGAGAATTGTGACGGGACCCGTCAACATACCCTTCATTGGACGAGCAGTCATGCTTTGGGCCAGTTTAGACCAGAAAACAGTCATGGCCTTAGGACGGGTAACATCACCGTAAATGATGGGAGGCTTAACACAGCGTGAACCATAAGATTGCACCCAACCATTCACAGTGAATGCAAAGCCCGAGAGTTGTTCCCCGAAATATTCAACCATGTCATTTCTCTGCGGTGACAATAAGACAAATATGTGACTGAACACAGGACATATTTCCTGATAGGAAATCAGATAGTATGGCTTGCATGCTCACCTCAGGCTCTCCATGGACCAAAACATCAATATCAAATTCTTCTTGGAGCTTGACAACCTTGCTGATTTCCTCCGTGATGGCCTTCACATATTCTTCCTCTGAGATTCTGAGAGTACACATGGCGATGAACATACAACCATTACAGCTAGGAGTGTAAGAAAAGGATAATAAATAAATAGGAGCACCCACTTCTTTGCCTTGTATTCACGTCGAACTCTTCGAAGATCCATTGTCTGAGGGAATGATCCAATTGTGGTTGTAGGAAGAATTGGAAGGTTAAGCTTTTTCTGCTGTGCGTCTAGCCTGGCACTAACATTTGTGGCCCGACGGTGGTCAGAGCCCTTCAAAGCAGCAGCCTACAATGCCATCATTAAATCATTAGGAGGTTCAGAGAAACCAGAAATTAACTACAGTCTAAGATACATTACAGCTTTTTGAACTTCTTCATTGGTCACCCTAGGAGAAGACTTTCTTGAAGACTGGGAGACAGCATTGGCTGAGAAGATAGCCTGTTCACATAAACCAGCAAATATAAGAGAGTGCGTATAGAATCTGTGCATGGTGAACAGAACAAGTAGTAATGGAAGAAAAGCATATCCCGATCAGATTAATCAAGTTCCATTCATCACCAAAATCTATGCCCAGAGAGACCAAACCCATAGTGCTTCTGTGCCACTAGTAGTGTCTGACACAAGAAGTGTACCGAATTGGCATCTCACCAAACCATAGTGTGAAAGAGAGATCTATCACGATCCTGTGTCACTAGATTCAACACTTCCAGATATGTCTATCTTCGAGTAATTATTGAAGGGACAACCAAATCGTTTTCCTTGGCCACCAAAAGAAACATAGACGCAGATATCAAATTTGTAGGCAGATTGATAGAATTACCTCATCCTTTTTACCAGCCAAGGCTTTAGCCAATGCATTTACTTCAACCACCTTTTGAGAAGCAAAAGCAAGCCATGACTTAATCTCACTATCCAATTTTGTTTCATTAACAAGGTCTACAGCAGTGTGCATGAGTGAGCATGACGTAGACACAACAAGCTTGTCTACAGGCAAATAGCAAATTCCATCAGTTGCATTTTCAATATAAAGGCAATCGGAAAGAGTAAAAAAGTGATCCATGAATACCTTTGCCAACAATGGCCTCAAGAGCCTCAAGTGTGGTGAGAGATGATGCAAGATCATTTGCCCAAATATTCCTTCCATCAACAACTCCAGCAAAAAGGTATTTTCCAGCAGGGAAGCCTACAGTCTTGATCAAGTCAATTGTTTTGGTTCCACGAACAAGATCAAAACCAAAACCAGAGACACTCTTCAAAGCAGTGATAGTCCTGAAAAATTCAAAATAATAATGAAAATTTTCAAAGAACATGCAATACATTATCAGTAAATATGAACAGAGCCTAACTTGTATGTTTCTGCAGGCACATCAGCAAAATAAGTCTCAATAAGCACATCCAAGCCAGACAGAGATGATTCTAGTTCAGAGTAGGCCTTTGTGAATGCCTCTATCTGGTAGGATTCAAGATCCTTGACAAGGGTTGGTTCATCAAACTGAATCCATGAAGCACCAGCTTCCTTCAGCTCCGTAATAACTTCCCTGTTGTTTTACAACATTGCAATTTCTAAGAACAAAACTAAATGATAAAATCATATGAAATAAATCTAAATAAATATTATAGGGATTGGTTTAGGATCTTTACTTGTAAATAGGAAGAATGCTTTCAAGAAGTGAGAGAGGAGAAAATGACTTCTCAACACCTCTAGCTGGTTTTGAGAGCAACAGGTATGTTACAGGACCAATGAGAACAGGGACAGTCTTAATTCCCAACTGTAGATAACAAAATCACATAAATAAGATGATTGATCAATGAGAAGCATAAAAGCATAAAAATAAGACTTCCTACAATATTTAATCAACCCAACTATTTGAAGAAGAGATAAGGATCACTCATAAATATTACAAAACGTAACTCTACTAGAATATCTAGTTCCTGGTACAACTAAAATCCAACGTACAATTGAAGTTTCAATTCATTCACCTTGACAACATAGATAACTAGAGTGCAAAACCAGTTAATCAACCATAGAACAGATAATTTGGTTTAAACAGATAGCTTTGGCAGCATGTAAGAATAGATTATTCATGTAACTATTTCCAATTTATTATCAAAGGAAAATATAATGATGATAAAGGAAACAACAAAAATGCCTTGGAGAGCTAGAGGCTCTTTTGTTAAGCCTCCAATCAGATAGAATAAAAAAATTATGTTTTCATAAAAACAAGCACAATACCATCAGCATGAGTCAAAATGACACTGATAAAATAGGAACAATTGAATAAGAATGACCAAACCAGAAAATTCAAGTTTAATAATAAAAAAAAAGGAACCAAGTACATACCGCCTTTGCCTCCTTATATTCAGACACTGCCTTGTGAGAGGAGTATGAGAACTTTGTGTGCGGGCCCAACTCAGGGACAATGAAATGACTATGAAGTAATAATGTATCATTAGAAGTACAAAATCAGAAGAATAACCAACTTAGGTGACAGGAAGTTCAAGAGGACCTACTAGTTTGTGTCAAACCACTTGGTCATCTCCATAGCAGGAAGAGAGGCATTTCCCCTGGCCATAGAGAAATAGATATCAAACCCAATCTCTCCACCAGTATAGTTGTACCTCTCGGGAACAGCACCAAGCATTGCCGTGGCATCAAGAACTTGATCATAATAAGAAAAAGTATTGCTAGGAATGTATTTGATTCCAGCATCAGCCATTTGCTTCCAAATAGAACATCTGAGATCAGTGGCAACCTTTTGCAAATCTTCGGCGCTGCTCTTCCCATCCCAAAAGGACTCCAATGCAAATTTGAGCTCTCTCTTGGGCCCCATGCGAGGATATCCAACAATGTGTGATGCCATTTTACTATAAATGACAAGAAAATGAAACTACAATCTTAAGTGAAAACATCATCCTTGTTATGGATATAAATAACAGTAGCCACTTTCAAAAAGACAAAAAAAAGAAAGAAGAAAAGCACAACCTAATTAGGTGTCCACAAAATAACTAACAGAATTATATACCGAACTATCTTGTCGATGCCATCTTAGAGAACTTAAATGCGTCTAGCTCCCGTATGCATGCATTAGATGAGTAAAACAAATTGTGATGAATTTAATTTAATGAAACTAACTTGTCAACAACATCTTAGAGACCTTAGATATCGCACGGGTGACAAGAATAATGAAAGCAATGTAGTGAGATCAATGGACTACATCGCTACCATATCCATCAAAACTTAGCCCAAGCTGAAACCATTAACGATAGATATCACTGCAGTTTTTTAGTGTTGGCAAATCCACATGCAAGGTGGTTAATTAAAGGAGGATAAAAGAGATAGAATGAAGTAAAGGGATCAGGACAAAATAAACTGGGACAGTAAGCCATTCAGTCAACAACTTCAAGGCATTGATAGAAAGGGAGGGCAATCTAAGCCGCATAGGCAAACAACAAACACATGGGATGCAATCGAGAAGTGCGTTTCCTCAATCCAGAAGAGCTGATTAAAAGCAACAAAAAATAGCCAACAAAGGTAAAATCACCGCAATCTAACCAACATGGCAACATCAGATGATGACACATGAACTCCAAAAAAGAAGGTCCACTCCTTCAAGCCAAAAGCGCCAGATCTGAGTCGTACTAATCATCAGAACACCAGAAAGATATGCAGATCTAACATTTCACTTAAGCCGAAAGGTTTGGCAATCAGCATGAGATCAAAACTGAGAGAAATCAAGCATGAAAACACAGATCCGGTAGCAAATATGACAAAATGATCGCGATCCATAACTGACAGAAACAGATCCACAACGCAAAAACCAGCCGAAGGAGATTTTACCAAAATAGTGAAGATTCATATCCATATGCAAAAATTCAAACGTTCGAGCATTAGCGAAGAGTACTAACCAGTAAACCCCCGACAAAAAAAAATGCAAGTCAAGAAATTTCTTGGTTGAATCAGACCCAGAAAGTTCCTATTCGATTAAAAAACCGAAAATATTATAGCGAAAAAGTTCGGATCTAGTGGAGAAGAGTAAATCGCGAGCAAGAAGAGCTTACCTTCGATAGCGGACTAGGATCGGGAACCAAAGAAGTGCAAGGGATGGCGAAGAGAGAAGCACGAGCGTAAGCGGTGGTATGCAGCGCTATTAATAGATTCGGATGCGCATTTACGATGGGTGGGTGAGTAGAGGTACGATTAAATTAAATTAATTGAATTAATTTAAAAGTTCGATCTGATTAATTCAAAAGTTCAATATATATAATTTTTTTTTAAAAAAACATTAATTATATCAATTTAATAGATTCGATTTTAATTTTTAAAATCGAAATTTAATTAAATCGACGAATTAAATTATATTAAATCAAATTAAATCGAAATCAAATTAAATCGAAATTAAATAAAATCAAAAAATTTGATTATTTCGATGAAAAATCAAATTAATCGATGTTTTATCGATTCGGTTGATTTAATTGATTCGAAAAAAATTCGATCGATTCGATTTTTAATTTAATGAGTTGGATTTAAATCCTATTTTACTACACCTACCAAATTGAAATTAAAAAGTAATTTCAAATACGCTATTAAACCAAAAATAAGGTAAAATGTAACTATAAAATCTTCTACTTTATTTTTCTTGTACAATTATAATTATTTTTTTACAAATATATTAATATTTTTATTTATCAAATTCCTATTTCAGTTTCATTCTAATTTTTGCAAAAATAATAAGTGAAAAAAAAAATGGAAAAAAAAAAGAATTGGTGGATGTAGGTGGACCTAAAATATATCAGTAGGAAAGATTTCCCCTTTCACGGTAGGTTTAGGGGTTGGTGGAACGGTGCGACCCCAATGTCAATGGGGAGGTTAAGGTGGTGGTGATGGTGGGCTCCCGTGTTCAAGATTTAATCTAAATAAACATTGTCGCATTGTTCTTAGAAAAATATTTAAAACACAGATCATGGAAGAGTAAAAAATTTCGATTATTAATTTGCAAAAGAAGAGAAATGTGACAGACACACAAAGTCCAAGAAAAAATGGGCAAGCAAAGCTATAAATTAACAACATGTGATGTGCAAAGCAGTCTCTTGATAATTTAAGGACGGATAGAAAGGAAGTTGGATCTTGTCCGGATAAAGGTAAAAAGATGTTGAATTTTTTCAGTCATTCACGCTCGTCTCCCTCTCAATTCACTAACTCTGAATGCTCGCAAAGTGTTGGGATCTTCTTTTTTTTTTCAAAGTGTTGTTTTATCAATAAATAATCTATGTTTTTTTATTTCTCCCTTTGTTTTTTTAAATAAGGCGCTAATTAATCAGAATTCAGAGAGAAGCACCACGAGAGAAATAACTAATGAATTAAGCATGATTTCCCTTAGCTTGGTTATAGATAACTTCATCCTAACAAGTTGCAACTGAATTATTTATATTATAAAAAATAATAATTAATTAGGTAATATTGAATTTGAGATCATCTATCCGACATATGAAAAAATTTCATTGACCATCAAGATAAATCAAAAAATATTTATGACGGACGATCTAAAAGTTCATCATCTCATAATTACGCATTTCATTCGAAAAAAAATCTCAAGTGAAATCACAACAACAATGATTGCATTATAATTTTACTAAAGTGAAGTCACAACTCTTTTAGCATAAGTTGTGAAATACTCTTCTATTTATTTCTTGATTATATACAATGCATTCCAACCATCTTTAAATGAAAATTTGCTACCTATTATATAATTACTTGGTAAAATACAAAGCATTGGGGGTGTTATCTTGCATACTCTATGAGTAGGATTATAAATGAACTAAACATTCGTGAACAAGTTTGGTGTTCGACTTGATAAAAGTTTGTTTATGTTCATTCAATATACATAAGATCAATTAAACAAACAAACTTGAATAACTTGTTAAACTAAACAAACAAGCTTGAACACATACGTGTTCAGCTCGTTAATGTTCGTGAATAATGTTCGTGAACAACATTCGTGAACAATCATATTTATTAATAAAACTCTTATCAACATGCTAAATAAATAAAATAAAATAAACAAATAAGTTTGAATTATCAAGCTCAATAA
>JBBUKS010000060.1:1099967-1114867 GCA_038050645.1 Hedychium gardnerianum | reverse complement strand
CCCCTCCCCCCCCCCGCCCCCCTCGATCGATTTCCTCTCCTCACCTCTACCCATTCCACGTCGGCCACTGCTTCCACGTCCGGCCGTCATCTTCGGCCCAGTGGTTACCTGACACCGGCGCTCCTCACCACTAAGCACTGCTGGTCGATTTACGTCGCTGCCAGGCGGGGCCACCAGTGTGTCACAGACCACGACTAGGTCTATTGGAGAGGAATCACCCTCTCCTTAGCTCCACCGATCTAGCCTCTTCTATCACCAACTCTATTGTCTCTAACCCCCTACCACCGGTGAGCCGCGATCTTTTCTCCATATCACCATAGCCGAAGGTCAAAACTAGGGTAAGCCCGTAGATTATTCTTTGTTCAGTATTGGTTATGTGGATTCAACTTTTGCAGTCAATTGATTTCCTTACTCCAGTCATCAGCAACGCTGGCCAGTTTTGGGTCTCTGTTGATACGGGGAAGTAGCATCGAACCACCTCCAAATAGTCCGACAGCCACCAACAGAGGTATACCTTAATGGAAATTCAAATCTAGGGGTTTGCTTTCATTGAGCATGGGATTCTCTAGTTTAAAAACATCTCACAGTGAGAATGATTTTAACTGGCTATTTTGAGGGACGATTCTAAATCAGAGTTGGTATAAGAAAGGGTAGGAGTATAAGCTGAGATTAAATATTGTATCATCATTTATGCTAAGAGGATAAGTTGTGTACTAGCTAGATGGTTATATGTATCTGATAGGCAGTACCTGATCCCAATGTATATAGTACCATGTTGGCAACTGATTCCTCCTTGTTGGCTAAATCTTTCTGATATAACATGAATAAAACATAGCTGGCAAAATTTTAGAAAAACTCACAGTAATATTTTACTCAATTGAAGTTATTTTTCAACAAACTTCTATGCAGCTCAGTTAGATATTACATGATTGTATAATCCAAATGCTTGGAGTTCAATGAAACGTATGACAGTTTATATTGTATATGACTAATTTTGTCATATTTACACCAATACTATTAGTTTAGTAGTAGTTTCGTCAAGATTACATTTGTCTAGGTGATATCTACCGTGGATAGAGTTTGCCGTAGGTGAGATTATCAATCGCTTATTGGAGCTTACGGTTAGGAATCCCTGTTAGGAATCATCAGAGCACAAGAAGGTGATGTTTGAAAAGTATCTACAGGATAAAAATGGGAGTGATTTGATGTTTTGAATGCTGACATGTTCTCATGGAGTGTAGAAACTAATTCATCTGATATTATGTGGGTTGACATTTTTTAGTTTGAGATGATCTTATTAGTGTTGAATTGACCCATGAGCTGATTTAGTTGTATGACATGCTATATGGTTCAATTGGTCTTACGTTTTGATTGGTGAAGTGCTTGTTGATCTAGTGTTGTGTGGTGCTAGTGGACTTGATGCTATAAATCCAAGAATATTATGTTGGTAATGTTTTGAGTAACACTAGAAAATCTTTGAAGTGATTGTAAAAATAGTAGCTTAGGTTGGAAGATACTGATTTAATGTCTCTTGAATTATGGTAGTTGGTGATAGAAGTTTGAAGTAGTAGGGTTGGTTTTGTGATAGAGGCTTGAAATGGCAGGGTTGATTTCGTGATCGATCAAATAAACTTAAGTCGAAGATGTGGTTAGGTGATGATGTACTACTACTTATAAGAGATAGTGGTGTTGATTTTATTGTTGGTAGCAATTTTGTTTGTGGTTCGGGATCTATTCCACCTCATACTGATTCCGTGAACCCCATGCTAATTGTGAGTCATTGAGTTCTTGTGAAATGTTGGTCGATTTGATATAATACCATCTATGATCTACAATCTATAATTTAAGTTGATATATGATATGACTCAAGTTATTGACAGTGATCAATCTTTTTATGACTGGATTTTCTATTTTGTGATTTGACAAACTGATTTTATTGATTTGATTGAGTAATCATTTTTTATTTAATTTTCTTATCTGAGATTTGATTTATTGGTTTTTCTATTTGATTGATTCAATCTAGAGATGGATCAAGTTTATGCCCCCAGGGCATAGCGCAGCTGATTCCAGGAGGCAAAATTGCTTTCTTTGTTCATGACTTTTATTTTCGTACAGTTATTACTTATGATGTTTAGATTATTGAGTTGACCAATGATATTGGTCATTAATCTATAATCTGATGTTCTGAGTGTTGGTTTATGGTCACTGATCTCCGTTAATTTTGATCAATGATTTAAGTGTTAGCTAAACTTGCTAAAACTTGGCCAGTGATTTTGGTTAGGGGTTGTTTAGAGCACGGTGCAAAGCATTGACTAGCATATTAAATTGTTCTGGTGATTCATGGAGTAAGTGTCAGTGACGATTTTGGTAATGGATCGAAGTAGCCAAATGCTAATAACGTCCTCCAGTGGGAAAATTCTGACACTATTTGAGCCAAAGCTAGCCCTTCTATCACCCTTCAAAGAGCCAGATTTTGTTGAAGCAGATGAAAAAGGGTTGAAAGAGTGATTGCCCTGCGCAATGATAATATACGCATTATAGACTTATGATAAACTAACCACCACTAATGAGAATGGTGGATAGAAGACTAGCACATTTGATGGTGCATATGAACCTGAACTTTGCTTCCGTTGCTTGGAGCACTTGCCTTATCAAAGCTCCAGCTTGAAAGGTCCCTATGCTTTGCATGGGTTTGAAAGACAAGGAAGTTGGACAACAAAGGATCAGTTGCATTTGATGTTCAGTCTATATGCCTAAAGGCCTCTTCATAGGTAGACACAAAAAATGGCATGGCATTGCTAGAACAGAAGGAAAAGTTGGTGCAAAGTCATGGCTGCAGTGGTTTAAATAACGATGTAAGTAGAGACAGTTGAATAACTGATTGGATTTGAGCAATTCCAAGCCAGTGTTCATTCTTGAGGAACTGAGTTGGGGAAGAAGGCAAAGTCACTCAAAAAATACTAGAGTTTAATAAAAAGCTGGTGGTGTGTATGCTTCCTCCCAACGTTTGCAGCACCATCAGGGGAGGAAGTTGAAGGGTTTCCCTTTTATTTAATTTTTATATTCTCTTGATTCTTTTGACATTGTAGTAAGCTTCATTGCTCTGATTACCTGTCCACTTGTTTTGGCCTTCAAAATTGCCATTATTTTTATAGCATTTACATTCGATTAAATTTGTTTCACTCACATTCCTTTGCGTGGTCTTTGTTGTCCATTGCATGTCTGATGGGCTATGATGGTTATGAATTTGACCTTACATTGAGATATGATTAATTTTGATATATTTCCTCTTGCTTGTTTCTTAGAAATTAACATGTGTTCAACAGTTTCATAGTAATTCCATCGACATTATTTGATGAGATAAGTAGAAATGATTGATTAACCCTAGATGATATTGGACCTGAAGCTTCGATCTCCAGATGTGTAAGTTTAGTAAGCTGACACTAGTTGCCGGCTTATCTACTTTTATTGATTAATGTTGATTTTTAATATCCGATAATATATTGAAATTCATGGCAAACCACCGGCAGACATTGATTATGCTATACATGCCCTTTTAAAAAAAACGAATATCAACAAAAATATATTCATTAATAAAAAATATATTTGGGATTAACACTCTTTGCAAGAAAGAACTCAATAATATATTTTAAAATTTTCAATACTCGTATTTTGTTTTTATGTTGCAGTGTATAAGATTTAAATCTTATGTATAAGTCAAATTTATGGATATATTCATTTGTTTTTGAAATAATTTCCTCAGTGAATTCGACTATTGGGTTTGTTAGACGTTTCCAAATTTATACTTAGTTATTCGTATTTATGTTAAATGTATAGTTATTCTTATAATGATATTGGATATAATTCTTGAAATATGAAAGTTTCATAATGTGCTTTGTTATATGTCGTACTCAGGATTCATCAGGTCATGAGCCGGTAGGAAATGGATTTCGTATTTAAAATAACAAGTGTTTAAACTGAATAATGACACTTGGTTGACTTTAAAGGTGAAAATGTTGAAAATTTATATAAATTGATATCCTTGACCCTCTCATGTCTTTTCAGCCTGGCGGGGCCGGTCGATTCGTTATGAGTTAAGCATTTTGCGGGACGGAGGAGCAGGCTGTTCTTAGCCAATTGAGAAAATTTTAATCCAATTCAATTTAAAGATGGATTGCGGATTAAGTGAGTTAACTCGTGCATCTTTCAAAATATTATATATATATATATAATTAAAAAATTTAAATTTATTAAGGATTAGATGAGTTGAATCATATTTTATAAGGAAAGAATATTCATTATTTTTTTTATCTTAATTAATTTAGTTACATTTCATAGGTTTGATTAGATGTATTATTTGTATTATAATGCCTTTAATATTTGTGATATAATTTTGTATAAATATATTATTAATTTTTTTAATATATTTATTATTATAATATATTTATTTTAAAATAAAAATATTAATGATTATTTTTTTAAATGAATTAATATGATTTTTTATATTAGATATCATATCTCGATGAAGTCATATTAAATATTTTACTTTGCTTTTAAATTTTAAAGAATTTCTTTTTAAACTTCCGGGTCAACTGTGTTGTTGGTTAGGTGGGTCAATTTATTTTTAAATGAGTTATATAATTTAAATTATTCGATGGATGGATTAATTCAACCGACTTAATTCAAATTGAATATTTTTTCAGGCAACATTTCTACGCGTTGCACCTCCAATACCTACCTGTTACGTTGTAAATCATTACTGAAGCACCAATGGCGACTTGAGGCAACAATCATGGAAACATTGAGGGTGTTATTTCCACTACTCCAGGATTACGCAGAGAATCTTTGGAGCCATTATTTTTCAACTTCGTTAACCCTGCTGCAAACAAGACTTTCTTGGACCTTTGGATCTCCGGTAGTGATGCACAGCACAAGATACCAAAGTTGCTACCTTCAACATAGCAACAAGCCATGGTGGGAGTGGACTCGCGACATGCTGACAGTGGGAAAATTGGTGCTGGTGGAAACATAATTTTATAAATAAGGAAAATTTACTATTGATTGAATTTCAATGTCAGCATTAAAATCTTTGAAATTTTACTAAATACATTGACTCTAGATGTTAGCTTTATAAATCTTTTTTTTTTAATCATGTAGCTGAGTTGGAGATTGTTAATTCTTTATGTAATTATAGTGGCTAAAGGTGATTTTCATTGTGTCAATTCTATAATTGGTAAGTAGTATCACTTTTGTTAATAAAATATAATAAAATAATTATATTTCAAAAGTAATTTTATATTGTGTCATTAGTTAAATCTCTTAAAATGAGTTTATTTGTGTCCATTTATATAATTGTTTGAGGATGAGATTTAATAAAAACAATCAGTCACGTTACATTTAATGTGAATCGATTGTGTCCCATTAAATATCCTAATCGCTTGCGCCGGACGCTGCATTCAAGTCTCTTTCCTGTGGCTGGTATAGTTGTTCGTACAAGATCTCCATGATCATCTGTCTGGAATAGAACAGTTGAATACTGCACCATTCAACTCCCTATTTATCTCCCTGTTGCATAAATCCCTACTGCTGCGTAGGGATGTGTCCTCTTTGAAGAGGATGGCGACCCGATGCCCATCGCCGGATCTGTTGCCCCCGTCCGTTTCTTTATTTTTGATGGGATCTGCGTCGCTAAGTCAGTGCTGCAGAACAATATCAGCCTTGTTATTTGTCTGTCTCCTCTTTATTCAGTCCTCGCCACTGCCCTTCCAGCACTTTATTTTACGACCTTTTGCTTTATCGGTCTATGTGACGGCGTATTCAAGGGGCGGAGGTGGACAGCTTTCAAACGGCACAGGCTTGATCAGTGATATCTCCTGCTGGCTGCTGCTACTGACTGCTTCAAGCTTGCTTCACTTTCTCCTTTTCTTCCCATATCCTACTTTTTTTTTTATATATTTATCCTCTCTTTTAACTTTGACATGGTCCTATTGCTACTGGTTTACTGGATGCCATCTCTGTGTTCCTGTAGCTTAACCTTTATTGTTAGGTGAGGGATTGATGTCCGAGATGACGGGCCATCTGTGACTGATTGCTACCAGCTGTTTATATTGAATCGGGAGAATCGGTTCTTGGATCAGAACTGTGGTCGGACAGGATCACATGACCTTGATGTGATCCTTTGTTGCGTACCTATACATTATACATTTAGATGGTTCTTCTATCGCTCCATGAATTCTTTGTTTGTATCAGACAAACTCTGATGAATTAATAGCCTTTGTTTGACCACTGTGTTTTTCCTCCGGTTAAGGGAATTTGCTTCATTTGTTTCTTTCTATAGGGTTTTAGGGTTCATGCAACGCTGACTTTTGAATGTTACTCAAAACTTGGTCACTTTAGATCTTGATGGGATCTCACCATGTTCGCTGTTTCGGTCACTGCTTCCAATGCCCGCTTTTGGCATCATCTTTTTCTTTAGAACGGATTTGAATCATTACTAATTAGTAATCTTTTCCCAGCTGCACCATGAACACGAACTCACTGTCTTCGGCATGCGTTTGGGTTGTTACCACAAAGGTATAGGTCTGCTGCTTCTATTGAGTAGCAGCCCATCCATGGCCACACGCCCACTGAGCTCTAATGGAGCTTGATCTCATATCTACCCTGAAGGAGATGGTGGGGAACAAAAAATGAAAGTTTATCAGTTGATGTCGCTGCCATTAATTCCACCATTACTTGTTGAAACACCCCTTGTTCTACGAGTGAGCTGCCTTGGCATCCTTAAGGAATTGACAAGGATTTGATGGTTCCATCCATTGTATTTACCCTGCCAACAAATAAGACAGTGGAGGTCAAGGGGTGTGTTCGTAATCCTGTTGCAACATTCTCTGTGGCAGCAAGAGAGTGGAACCTGTGATTCTTTTTTTACTTGACGTATTTTTTCAGAAGACAGGACCTACCTTGAGCAGGCTAGGCTCATCATGATCGCCAGATACCTTTTGTCTCCACAATCTCTTCAAACCAATCCACTCACTGGCTTAAATTTAAGTCCTGAGAGTTCTCAAACAACCTTTTTCTTCTTTTTTCTCTGCTTTAGGAATGTAATTATCATTATCCTTCTTGCTCATGCTATTTCACCCTCTGTCGACCTCTCAAAGAGTTCGCTTTGGGTGTTTCCCAATACTTTTTCTGCAGCTGTAAGTATCGGCACATCATGGTGGACGCGGCACACATACGAGCCTACGTGAGAAAAGCTTGGCCTTCTGATCGACTCGCAACTGTATGAAAACTCTGTTGCTGAGGCTCGTTGCAATCATCCACTGTCCTCTCCAATTTTCGATGGATTCTCTCCTCCCCTAGAACCTCGAGCCATGTTGCTTTTCTTGTGCCTTTAGTCTTTAAGGCGTCCTGTTCCCTTAAACGAAGAGAAAAAAAGATTAATTATCAAATTACTTAAAGTATTTTACCTAAAAAAGAATAAAACTAGCTGAAATGCTTCGGAAGAACAGAATAGTTTCTGCCGGTGAAAGGTAAAGATAAAACTACAGTGGCAGCGGCTGTTAGTATAAGAAATATTCCCTTAGACAGGAAAAAAAAGATAGCTACCATCGATCGGATCGAGATGGTAAAAGTTCAGGATCCCCATAACGAGAGTTTAAAAACAAAAGGTAAAAAAGCTGGAAATGCCTTCCCTTCGCATCAGGAATTATCTACGGGGACCAAACTCCGAGCCACACACAGGATGAGCCTCAAGCAAGAGAGTGCTTATCCCAAACAGGGCAAAAGACACACGGCAGGTGGAGGATTTGGACGGGAGGTGAAAGCCCTAGACGCCAGGGTGGTGGAGCCCAACAGGGGAAGCACGACTGCGCCACTCACCGTGTCGTGGTCTCCCGGCCGGGTCCACTTCACCGTCGTACGACGCGTCGAAGTGAGGGTCAGTGCCTAATTCACGTTGCTCAATGATCTTTATCATTCATTTCGATGGAGTAAGAATTAAGGCCCTCTTCCAGGCAAAAGATTTGGCTTATTAGAAACAACAAGCAATTGAGTTCCATATAGCTCTCCGTTTCGATACTATTGTTGATACAGAGATGAGATGGACTATTTTGTATGCCATATAGCTCTCCCTCCATGGGCATGTATTCTGTTTTTGTCTTGAGTGGATCGAACTAGGCAATTTTGATGGTGGGGACAAGCATTTGAATTCTAATCAAACTAGAGAATCAATTCATAGGACAATCAAACCCAAGTGATGCTACTTGTGGGGTCATCCTCCCATAATCAAAATAGAACAATATGCTATTATTTATTCTTAATTGTAAAACTTTGATAGGAATAAGTCTTTTAATGGATAATAAAGGGATTTAAGATTCGAATTTCAGCTACGATACATTACAATGAATTTTTCTTCTAATGAGAAGCGGGTCTAAGAATGTTGGTCATTTGGATGGATCTCCATTAACGTTTCTCAATTTATCTTGATAGTCAGTGGAAAACTTTTGTAAGATCGAATTGATCATTTCAAATCCGACGTTATCCGACTTGATTAATTATATATTTATTTATTTTTTTTTTGATAGAAAGTTTCTTTGGTATTTTGTTCTGTTTACAAACCTGGCACAGAGCAATTTAATCAAACTCATGACATTTCAGTTCTTTCTATAAAAGCGCCCGTCTAAAAGACGGGTTCTTCGAAAGCAAGCCACACTACTACTTCTGCAAGACGGCAACTACCCCATTGACGGCCCTTGCTGCGGCGATGGAGGAATCCGGCGAGACTAGGCTTCCGGAGATGCCCCGACCACCGGAGCTCCCCATGGATTTCCTCTCCCGTTCGTGGAGCGCCTCCCAGGCCCTTGCGCCGCCTACGCCGCCGCTGCCTCCCTTCCTGCCAGCCGCTACGATCCTCGAGGACGCTGCGGGGGAGGTTGAGGATTCCGGCGCTCCTGCGGCGGCGGTCATAGGGAACCCCTTCTCCTTCGCTTCCTCCGCCACCTCGCAGCTCGTCATGGAGCGGATCATGTCGCAGTCGGTGAGCCGCCGGCTCCGAGATTATGTTTTTGTTCTTCTTCTTCGGAAAAAATTCTTTTTTTTTCTGCTGGATTTCTTGTTTGCTTTCTTAAATTCTAATGTTTTGAGTCGCAGCACATCATTTCTCAAGTAAATCTGCAAATTTAGAAAAAAAATCTGTGTTTTATCTGATTCATCCATTGCTTCCTCCTTGCTCTTTCGTGGGTTTGTTTCGGCTCTTGGCTAAAGTCCAAGTTTGATGATTCTGTTTCTAATCCTCGGTTTTTTTTTTTCCTTTTTTCTTTGTTGCCATGGCAGGAAGTGTCGCCTCTCACATCAGGTCGGCTATCCCACAGCAGCGGGCCTCTGAACGGCGGTGGATCACTCTCGGATAGCCCTCCGGTCTCCCCCTCCGACATGGACGACGTCAAGGTCATCCCTCATTCTCTCTCTCTTTTCAGACACTCTTCACTTCTTCGTAGCTGGTGCTGCAATCACTCCAGTTCATCGCCTAGGCGCTGATAATATCGATATTTTTTAATAGAAAACAATAACTTCCTCGGAATCTGTAGAGATAATCAGTGGAGAGTATAATGACCAGCTGACAAAACTCCACTTTCTCTTTCTATCAGTGCTGATAGAAAATACGATAGAGTATCTCAATTAATTTTCATTTTGCTATTCTTCATCACTGTCAATGGCTCTCATAGCTAGATTATTTTATTGGGCACGTTTCGAGCTAAATTTTAGCAGCTTATTTTATTGTTATCACTCCTTTTGTCTTTTTGCTCTGCTGAGCCTGCTGGGTTTTGCTTGAGATCAAAGCAGCTCTGGTTCCTCTCTGCAGAGCTTGTCGGCTCCTCCTCCTTCAGTCCTTCTGGTTAAAGCAGCTCTGCTCAGGAAAACGACTAAAAAAACAACCTCGCAGGGTTTGCTTCCTGCCATGCATGATTAGTACTCGGCACGTTACATTCTCGTAGTCCTGTCCAAAATGCTACTCCTGCAAGAACCACCTCACCCTTAATTCTACTTTGTTGCTTGTGTTGTTACAAGCACTAGGTTTTTTACTTTTTTTTTCTGTTTAAAGATTCAAATTTCCACTGAAATTTGTCACCATTTTATTGCAGTATTCCGCTACTGGTGGTAACGCGCTCAAGCCCCAACCTTACAGAGGCACCAGCAAGACGGTGGGGAGGTGGCTGAAGGACAGGAAGGAGAAGAAGAAAGAGGAAACCCGAGCTCACAATGCACAGCTCCACGCTATAATCTCAGTGGCTGGGGTGGCGGCCGCCATCGCTGCAATTGCCGCTGCCACCGCCGGAGCATCTGGCTCCGGCAAGGACGACCGGGCCGCTAGAACTGACATGGCGGTGGCCTCCGCAGCCACCCTGGTCGCCGCTCAGTGCGTCGAGGCCGCCGAGAGCATGGGGGCCGAGCGCGAGCAATTGGCATCCGTGGTGAGTTCCGCCGTTAACGTCAGGACTCCAGGCGATATAGTCACTCTCACGGCCGCCGCTGCTACGGGTAAAAGTATATTAACGTTTGTGCATACCTTGCCATTTTTGTTTTAATAGGAGTTCTTGTTCTCTTGCAGCGCTGAGAGGCGCAGCTACGCTGAAGGCGAGAGCACTGAAGGAGGTGTGGAACATTGCGGCCGTGATACCAGTCGAGAGGAGCGCGGTGGCGAACCACCACAACCATCGCCACCGCAAGCAAGATAAGGAGTTAGATAACAACGGCAGCAGCTTCACCGACGAGATTGTTCCAGAGGAGAACTTCTTAGGGCTCTGTAGCCAAGAGCTCCTTGCTCGAGGGACCGAGCTCCTCAAACGAACACGGAAAGGTCAGGCATCCATAACCCTATCTGCCATTTGTAACTTCCATTTCCAACACTCCCAATTTTGCAGGCGCGCTGCATTGGAAGGTCGTCTCAGTTTACATCAACAAAATGGGCCAAGTAATTCGAGCATCGTCAATTGATAGTATTTCATAATCCAATCAATTCAGTCGTGATTAATTCTGTTGTACGTGGTGTAGGTTATGCTTAAGATGAAGAGCAAGCACGTTGCAGGGACTTTCACCAAGAAGAAGAAAAGTGAGCGAATGCTTCGCACGCTATTTGAAATCCTCTGTTCCGCTTCACATGAAATTTTGTTTTCCCCCTCGCAGATGTTATCGTAGACGTGTGCAAGGACATTCAAGCCTGGCCCGGCCGGCACTTGCTCGAAGGCGGTGAGCTGCGCCGCTACTTTGGGCTGCGGACGGCCGAGCAACGGGTCATAGAATTCGAATGCCGGAGCTTGAGGGAGTACGACATGTGGACTCGGGGTGTGTATCGCCTTCTTAACATCGTCAATGACAAGAAGCACTTCTCGTGAACATGAATGACCAATACAAATTGCTCCCTGTAGTAGATTCCTTCCTGGGAATCAAGTTTGTATAATTATTCAAGTTGGGTTTGCATGGTCATTATGAGATTTGGAAGGGAACTTGGTTTGATTGTTTGTTTGTTTGTTTGTTTTGTTATTATTTCTCATTTTTATGTGATGTGGGACTTACGGCTTCTGCCATCACTGTCTACTAACTGGATAAAGTGAAGTGTGCAGTGTCCTTTGTGGGAGGAAACCTTTGACTGAATCTTTCCTTTATTCATTTATCAGACATACATTACTGCATAATATATTATCAAATAAGGTATAATAATGTCCAATAGTACGGTGAAAGAGTTCAAAAGTATGGAAGATGAATGTTTTCGGGTTGAGTAAAAGAAAAAGGTTAAGAAAGTAGAAATTCAAGCCTCTATGTGCAGCCCAGGATGTGCAAACACAGTGAGAATTGCACCTTCCAAAATGCTCTCCTGTTTGCAAGCAACAATGAAGAAGAAGAAGAAGAATGATAGAAGAACAAGATCCTCATTTTCAAAAGCTACTATCAAGGCCACAAACAAAATGTCAGTGAGTAATGTGTTGGGCAAAACCTTGCTGTGCTTGGGATAAATTCCTCACTGTCTATTGTAGATCTTCTAGATATCAGACAACAATTGCGTCAACCAAACCAAAATATGCCAAGGTAGTTGAAGTTAGTTAAATGATATTGACCTAAGGTTTTATGATCAGTCATCGACACATTAAATCTCCTAGAATAAGCATGTTTTCTTATATGCAATCTCTTATAAAGTAACCTTGAGAAGTGGTTTTCTAAGTATGTAATTTATAGAGCTTTCAATTGTGAAAGTTCCAACTTACCTTGAGGCCTTTCTGTTTGAATTCTCACACGAAAAAACCATAAGCAACGGTGTCTCAAATGCAAGCACAGAAAAATGAAACTACAACAGTTTAATTCTTAAAAATAGATGCTATCTTGGTTATCTTTGTTAAATTAAGATACGAAGAAAAGTAGCACTGGAATTCCCAACAGCAAACATTTGTCAAAACTATTTTTACTGAGTCTTTTCAAGGAATTACAAACTAAAATACTTCAAAGTTCAAGCTTCCAAATAAAAACTCAGAGATAAGAGCTCAGGATCTACCGCTTGTGAATGCACAGGAAATCCAACAACTGAATGGTACAGTAAACAAACCGAGCAGAAGTATAATGAAAAGCTACTGTTGATAATATATGTAAGATTAATTAAATAAATAAATTTAAATAATTTATTAAATTAAATGAATAAGTTTGAATACATATGTGAAACGGAATGAAAGTGAATGCATGTGTATAGGATTTTCAGACTCCCCAGTGACCACCTTTCCTTGAGAAGGGAAAGGGAAAGGGGAAGGGGAAGGGGAGGAAAGTCGTCTAGTCTAGTGTTTGGACCACGAGCCAACTGCTCAAAGGAGAGGAAGTATGAAAATTATAGGCACGATCGATCAGGTCCCTCATCCTGCTAATGTACAGTTGAAGTTAGTCTTGACCAACTAGGACCACTCATAAGTCTAATGTAGTAAAGCTCACAAAAGAAGCCACTTCGATGAGATCTCGATGTGGACCATGTAGTACTAAGGTAAGGCCATCACTCTTAGAACGTGTTAGGTTTATTATTGTTATTATTAATTTAAAATTAGATGAATGAATTTATTATTATTTTTAATTGACATCATATATTTTGAATTTTAAAGATGAACAATCCAATTCCACCAAAATTATCCACTGGCTACCAAATGAATTCACTACTTTGGTTCAGTGCAATGATTCCTTATAAAACAATATTCACCATGGACTTCTAAACTAACCCAAAACATCGGTTTGGTCTAAGTTAGTTTGTTAGCAAGAGATGTAAACGAGTCAAATCGTTCATAAGTTATTCGGGTCTTTGTTCGAAAAAAAAATTCGTTTGAATTCGTTCGATTAAGTTAACGAGCAGAACTCGAGCTTGATTTAAAATTTGAAAACATTATTGAGCCGAGCTTGAGCTTAACAATATTTAATTCATGAGCTCGCGAACATATTTATTTAGAGGCTCACGAACGTGTTCATTAAGAGGCTTACGAATATGTTTATTAAGAGACTCATTTATCTTATTATAAATATATATATAATTAAATATCACATGAATTATAAATATAATAATATTTTATTAATTATTATAACTAACTATTTTAAACGAGCTCGAAGGAAACTCGTTTAATTTTTAAATAAACTTTTTTACCTGATCTCGAGCTATTCGCGAGCTATTTAATTTTATTACGAGTCGAGCTCGAGCTTAAAAATTAAAGCTTGAATTGAACTTGAGCTCGAGCCACTTACTGTTTGGCTCAACTCGACTCGACTCGATTACACCCCTTTAATAGCAAGTTAAATGGATGGATTGAATAGGGTGAGTCAGGCAGTTCGGGATGAATTAACCAAGCTGCCAATTTGGTCAAGTATATGGAATACATAGTAAAGTTGGTCAAGCTATATAAACTACTTCAAGAATTGTTACGATTAGCGATGGAATAATGCGGTCATTAATCGACCCATCGTAAAGAAACTTTAGCGACGGATATTTAAATTCCGTCGCTAATAGCGACGGAGTTTTAAATTTCGTCGCAATTAATGACGGAATAACATCGGTCGCTAATTGTGACGGATTTAAAAATCCGTTACTATTTTACGTACCTTAGCGACGGAATCTTTAATATTGTCGCTAAATGTGTGTTTTTTTTTAAAAAAAAATTATAATAAAACTAGCTACGGAATTTTAAATTTCGTCGCTAATTAGCAATAAAATTTATAATTCCGTAGCTAATGTTTTAAGAAGAAAAAAATATCGTAACTTAGCGACGGAATTTTAAAATTTCGTCGCTAATTATCGTAATATAGAGACGGAAATTTAAATTCCTTCGCTAATAATTTATGAAAAATAAAAAATTATATCGTAACTTAGCGACTGAAATTTAATATTTCATCGCTAAATTACGATAATTAGCGACGGAATATTAAATTTTCGTTGCTAATTTTTTTTAAAAAAATTGTTTTTCTACCTAACCTGTTTACATAAGTACAAATCAATAAAAAACCATCACATTCGATGGTTATCACAAATATAACTAACATCCAAACATCCAAACATCTAAATACATAGATCCAAACATTCAAACATAACTTACATAGATCCAAATACATCCAAACATCCAAATATAATACATTTAAACATCTAAACACAATATATCAAATCCGAACATACATGTCGAATATAAGGTAACATAAAATATAATACAATAAGGAATAACATCCGATAAGAGACATCCGATATACTCAATATAATCTTCAATCCAACATAAAATAAGATATTATAGGTTACCAATACAACAATACATTTTGAAGCTAAAATACAAAATGAATAACAGTATACTATCCAAAATTACATAAACTAATAACACATACTTTAGTGCTGAGAAAAAAACATA
>JBBUKS010000060.1:1045089-1072579 GCA_038050645.1 Hedychium gardnerianum | reverse complement strand
AGCGGTCCTTGCCGAGACGTTACAGTCGGACCCTGCAACGCGAACTCTTGCATATTTAGCACTACACCCGAGTTCTATCTGCCTGTTGATCATAACATAATGAAATATGAGTTTATTCTTTCTTCCTTTTTTTTGTCTGCTGGTAAGTTTCTCTTAGATACAGTTTGACACGATCTTTCAAACTATGTTCCAGAGAAATTGCAGTTCTTGCAAAAATTGAGAGTGCTGACTCTTTAAAAAACTTGGAAGCCATTATTCTTGCATCAGATGGGGCAATGGTAGCTAGAGGAGACATGGGTGCTCAAATTCCACTGGAAGAAGTTCCTTCATCTCAGCAAAGAATAGTCAAGACGTGCAGGCAGCTAAACAAGCCTGTAATTGTAGCCTCTCAGCTTCTTGATTCCATGATTGAGTATCCTACACCAACTAGAGCTGAAGTTGCTGATGTCTCAGAGGCAGTTAGGCAGAGAGCAGATGCTCTGATGCTCTCAGGTGAGTCTGCTATGGGCCAATATCCAGATAAGGCATTGGCTGTGCTTAGAAGTGTCAGCCTGCGTATTGAAAGATGGTGGAGAGAGGAGAAGCGCCATGAGGCTATGGAACTTCCAGTTGTTGCAAATTCTTTTTCTGACAAAATCATCGAGGAAATTTGCAATTCTGCTGCCAAAATGGGTAAGCATCTTAATTTATGATTTCTGCCTCACTCTCTCCAGTAATGCTGTTGGTAGGCTGTGCACATTAACTCTTTCTGCAGACCTTTCATTGTTAAGAGGTGTTTTATGCAAACCTGGCTTTTTCAACTGCATAGTGCAAATATGTAATTTTGCAAATATTGTTAATCATAATCTACATGATTCTAATTCTTTTCGGTTTTGTCATCTGCATATTGTCAGTATGTAATTTTGCAAATATCCTCGGTCATAGCCTACTTGATTCTAGTTCTTTTTGTCTTTGGAATAGGATTACAAATCTAGGACATGAACTATGCACCTCATTGTCATTTGGTTAATTTTTTTGTTTCATGCATTCTTAAACTTTCAGTTCAGTTTCAAATTAGTAATTCCCTCAATTTTTTTTCATAGATAGCTGGAAAGGACCAGGTAGCATGTGATCCTGAGAAATCCTAGTCATTTGAAATATGACTGTTACTTACCAGAACTAGCTCTGCTTCATAGTAATTCTTGGTTGCTTGGAATCATTAATTTCTCTTTTTGATCATTTTTTTTTTCTCTTGCTTTAGTTTTCTTTCTCTTCTATGCTTTTATCATATAGAGATTCCAAGTTAGTACACGTGGCGGTTTGGGAAGGAAATTTCTCTACCCTACTTAGTTTCACATGTCGCTTAGTTCTGGTACTCTTTCTCTATTTATTAGTTCCAATTAAACTTGGTACAATACAAACTTAAATTGCATGGGCCGGCCTACATCTAGCTTATTCACGGGTTCAGTAATCCTGTTATTTTCAAGATTATGGTATTAGGAGAGCAATATTGTATTTAACTGAGTATATCTTGAAAAAAAGTGCAAAAAAGGACTAGGTAACAACAAAATGTACATGCGCCAAAATAGAAAGTTTCTGAACACATTGGCTTCTTTTTCAGTTCAAGCTGACATTATTATGTTTGAACTTTTCTTTGAATAAATCATCTAGAAGTTTCCATGTTAAAGATTACATATGGAATTATATTCCCTCTTTATCTTTTTCAGTTCAAGCTGGCATCGTTATGTTTAACTTTCTTTGAGTAAATCATCTAGAAGTTTGCCTGTTAAAGACTACATATGCAATTATATTCCGTCTGCAGCAACCTTTGTGACACTTAGTCATTGGTCCAAGTGTCAACAGTTCCACCTGATTTTTTTTTAAGATATTATTTGAACTGGTCAATAGACCCTTTGCATGGATGACTTTTCGAACTCAAGATAACTTTGTCAGGAATTAGGGAATTTCTCACCTGATGATATTAAACTTTTGGTTCTGATTATTCATTTCCAGTTCCATCATATTATCACTATTGACTTATTTTGACCTAGTTAATCGTGATTTCAGCTAACAAATTGGGAGTGGATGCAGTCTTTGTTTTTACAACGACTGGTCATATGGCCTCTCTGCTATCACGGTGCCGCCCTGATTGTCCAATCTTTGCGTTTACATCCTCAACATCTGTAAGGAGGCGATTGAATCTACAGTGGGGTTTAATACCCTTCCGTCTTAGTTTCTCTGGTGGCATGGAGAGTAATCTTAACCGCACTTTTGCTTTGCTCAAGGCCAGAGGAATGATCCAATCTGGTGACTTAGTGATTGCTTTGTCAGATCAGTTGCTATCCATTCAAGTGATGAACGTCCCCTAGGAGGATGTTTGTCTTTGCCTTGGTGTGCCATAGTGTGTATTTGATTATGAAGTTTTGGTGCTTATGGCATTCTTGCTTGGCGGTTTGTTATATCCTTTAAACATAAATATGTTAACTTCATATTTCTGCTGGATCACGCATCACATTTGATGTTTTGAATTAAAATTATGACATTTGATCTTAATGATGAAGAGCTCTTGGGCTTCTTCCACCCTGAATTGTTGATATCACGTCTGTGGCTCATGCAAGCATTTAACATAGCCAGAACTGGAGCTTCTGGTGTGCATTTATTTTGTAAATGCTCCGGTAAAATTCTTCATTTGTAAAAGCATGCTTTCATAAAGGAGTTTAGCAAACTCTCTGGAATAATTTGGTATTTTCTTTGTTCTGGATTAAATAAATTGTTTCACTGATTTGGAGATTTGTAAGCTCATTCTTCTGGTTTTATTACTACCTTTGGATCTTCCGTTATCTTGTCATTGAAGAGCATGGCATTTTGTATTTCTCTGAACGCTTGAGAAGTAATTGCAAGTTAATGTATGACTTGATTGCATCGTGGGGTGAGCTGTTGCCTTCCTGTTACTCTTTTTTCCTCTTTATTTCATTTTTGTTAGTTTAACACCTCAACAAATTCTTAACTGCTTAGTTCATATCTCTTGTTCTTATCCTCCAAGATTGGAGTTGTCCCCAGAATATTGCTTTTATTCTAGCATTAAAGTTTACATCAGCCAAAGTAATGACAACTGAAACGTCATACTTTGCATTCTTGTTTTTATATGGAAGTCAGACTTAAAACTCTTCTGGAAAAGGCATCCTTCAAATATAACTATCAGGACAGTGATATATGTTGTGGTGACTATTGCAATGCTCCATTAACTGTTTCTTTTCTTCTTCAACGTTGGACTTTTGTGGGCACTTCTGTTCATTCTGTTGTCATCTTTGTCATATATGACAAAATGTCTTTGTCATGACAAAGTGTTGTCCTCTTTGAAACAGTAGGAATAACCATTGGACCTAGCCACAGTGATATTACTTCTACCACAGTGCGTTCACATTCATTTGACTTCTAACCTAAAAAATCTAACTCCTAAGCTTAATATTTTTGTGCCTAGGCCTTATATCTTAGGTGAAACTTTATTTTTCTGATCCACACTAACAAAATTTATGAATCAGAATTTCGACAAGCAATTCTTTCGTTGGCAAAACCATGTATAAATGTAACTTCTCAAATGCTTGCATCTCATGATCTGTAATAATTGAACTTTTCCTTCAGCAGTAGTCTTTGTATTATGATCTCATGAAGCTAAACTGAACCTAATAAAAAACTCAATGCTGGGGTCACCACATCCTTATACTAGATAACACAAGGCAGCAGGCTGTAGTTTTGAGAAGCAATTAATCACCTTTTTTCTCTAGAGCAAGCATAAATCTATTGCTGCACTTCTTTTCTTTGCATATTATCTTTCTTCATCAGAATCATTTGATTCGAATAGCCTATGCCCTGTTGACAATTCGTAATGATCCATCGAATTGTTAAAAAAAAAATTCCACAGTTTGTTATCAAATATAGTTCTGAATCAACTACCAAGGAATCTCTATTTCTGTTGACCAACTTGGCATCTAACTTCTGCTCGTCTTCAGCATCATAAAGAAAACGATGCATTCTATTTTGTTCTAAGGAAAGCTGTATTATGACTTCAACACCCGCATTAATCCTCCATGCCTTTGTGCTGGTATGAAGGTCTGAAATAAATATATAGGCATGTCATTCTCCCACAAATAGTGTGGTCCAATGTGATTGGTGGCAATTGCTCAATTAATTTAATCTCTTCTGTAAGTCGTTGTTATTGCCTCCTTGACTTTGACAAATGTTTGATGTTTATCCTATATCAAGTAGAGCAGATTCTGGTAACATATTGGTTCACCAACCAGAATGTAAGACATCATTTTTTATGAATTCCAGAAACCTGAGTGTATTTTATTACATTTTCCATGGTTCCCATCAAGATTGTTTGGAGACTGTTCTACAAGGTTGCATATGCAAACATGGCTTTTGTTTCCACTTGATGATCATGGATGTTCAATGGCAACCTTGTCCAAACTTCTCTGAGGAAGATCCAAGGGAAAAAATGAACATATACTAGGAAATAGGTTGTAGATTCACAGATTTAATAGGAGAGGGTCTGAAATCTAGAGAACAGTTAGGAAATAGAATTTGAGGAAATGCAGTGGAAGTGAAACCAAGTCAAAAGTTGGAACTCTAGGCTTTTGCCATCTTCCTTTAAAAAAGAAAAAGAAGATTTCATATCAGTTAGGACATGGAATTTGCAATTGGAAACTTCTATGAAATTAACAAATGTACAGAATTAGAGACGACATTTTCCTTCTTTGACTAATTCTTTTGCTGTCATGCTGCTACCAGAAACAGCTGGATGCTTCAATTCTCGCTTTACTTTTGAAAGGGATCCACCAAAGGACTCTCAACAGGACTACAGGAGTGAAGGTAATTTTCTGACTTTAACCTTCTGTTTTTTCTTAGTAAAAAGAAAGAAGCAAAGCCATTAGGACTTGTGTCACTTTCTTTTCTCTTAAACCATCATTATATTTGAAAACCAGCTATTTTGCCTTAGCATGCATTAAGTTTACTTTCAACCTGCCGTGTGATTTCTGTTATCTTTTTCGCCGCCCCACCATCATGTTTATATTCCAAAGCTAAAAAAAATGGCCGAGTAAACTGATGTTGCATTATGTGAAAGAGGGCCACCAACACAAGCAGTATGAGTAAATCTGTGTTCTGCAGCCTGCATTATCTGCTCACTGACTAAACTTAGACTGCATTTTCCTAAAGATTAATACCTTTAGCAAAACACAATTATCAATTATCATAGCCTACAAAGTAAATGTTGACAGAAAATCTTAAATCGCTCCTGATCGCATCGTATGTCATTTTCAATGCCTAGTGCAATGGTGAGTGCCTTCTTTGTTTCCATTGTTGCCTACAAAAGCAACAAGCTTTCTTCCAAGCCCCAAAAAAAAGGAGGGTCTAAACCACAGATATGGTGGACTAATCATGTTGTCATATTCCTCTAAAAATCATGAAACAATGTAGCTGATAAGCACAAGGCAACCCTGATAAACAGGTGGCCCCAACTGACAATTGGCATCATCTTTTGTGGGTGTAGTTTGATTAAACATAAAGTTGCATGCTCTTATCCTTTGTTTAATTTATTTCTATACAATTTTTTGCAGTATGCATTGATAGCAGATGGAAATCTAAACTATAATTCCCAGAACAAAGAAAGAATTTAGAAGGGAATTCTAAATACCTTATGCTGGTGAAGGTGAAGACCATATCCAATAATTTGAAGAAGGTTAAGTATTTTTTTATTTTTTATCTAATCTGAGGACAGTTAGATCCCCCCATTTAAAGCCATAGCTATCGCAGTCAACAATTATATCAATTCCATTATTGATTGGCGTCATTGGAAAAATATAATTATAAAGAATTTTTAATACCAGATGGGGCTCAGCAGACTCAATACATCATGTATTTATTGTCTGCAGGTGCTGCTGTGGCCCAGTTCTTGGATTTGCGGTTCAGGCTTGGATCGATGTTTACTTGGCCAGTAAGTTAAATTGGATAGAGTAATGGCCTCTAGGACACTTGTAGCAGAACTATTGCTCGATATCTTTTTCATCTTTGGCTAAACAGCCTGCATTTATTGAATGAAGGTAGCATGAACTGGATGAGCAAATGTAGTAATGCAGTTATGCAGAGTTTGATCACTATTCTGATCCGAGTGAACCCACCGAGCCAACAACTGACCGAGTCAATCAGGTAACTTGTTACCGACTCCAACTTATTAATTGGATATGCATCAAGCCACAAAGATGTCGACATTCTCGATTAATCATTTCATTCTCTACCGGCAGAGCTTTCTCGCCAACCTGTAAGAATAAATAAACAAGTAAATTGAGCCTTTCTCTTTCCTTGGAGAATCTATAAGACCAGTCAATAGTAGTCATTGTCCCGCGTCGATGCCCAAATTTATTTCAAAATGAATTTTAACTTTTGTTGGTATATTTTTTATAATAAAAATTTAATCGTAATTTGTGTGGATCTGTATTCGATAATTAAATAAAAAATTACTGGATAAGTTAAAATCCAATTAGTGTCTACTTAGGAGACTATTAAAACTAATTGAGTTGATATTTGATTGATTGAATTTGAGACTCTTGAAGGATTTTACTGTGGTAAAAAGGTGAAACGTTCGCTTCCAGCGCCCCCGTCAGTTCGTCCCAGGATCGTCAGTTCGTTTCAGGATCAATACGGAGGAGGTAAATCACGAGGGTTAGTCTAGTCAGCCTGAACAGTGACTAGTGCATAAAGGGGGTAAGAATCTGATTACTAGTTAGAATTTGATCTCTAGATCTCATTATGATAATACTTGATGCATTAACCAACAGTTCATCTCGTGAGGATAGAAGGATTTCACAGTTCCAGCCGAGTTTGCCTAAGGCCTTCAATCTGGTGTTGCCATGCAAAGAAGCGAGGCACGTGTCGGACTCGTGTCCGTACGCACGCTTTTCCATCCGCGTTCACGCTCCCCGAACCGTTTGGGCTTAATATCAGCCCTTAACGTTGTATTTAATTACGAAAACGCCTGTAACTTGCTTGGTGCTATGGCCAGGTGCATTGTGGCATGGATGTCAATAAGGAACCGATTGATGGTATTTTAGGAATTTGGAACAAAGTTTCGGGTTTTTTTCAGTCGGTCGAACGAAATTATCTGAAAATTTCGGGTGTTGTAGTCATTTGAAGCTCCGTAAACGACGAAAAAGGAGCACACGCGTCGCGATCGAGGATCGAATTCGAAACCGCTCCATACAAAAGGCCACGTACCCGATCATAGCAGTTGGGGCGATGACACTTCCGGTACAACTTTTTTTTTGGTTGCCCATCCAACGATATTTATTGGGTCCCACACTATCAAGGCACTGAACCAATAGAGAATTGGGTACAATTACGGGTGAATTCAGTAGCGGTGAGATTGTCTCTCAGAATGGTCATTCTCTTCCTCTCCCTTCACCTTCTCTGTTTTAAACCCCTTCCCCGTTCTCTTCCGCGAACCCCCCTTCCTCCGCCTTCCGAAGAGGACAAATTCCTGTCTTAGACGATGCAGGCCATGGAAGAAATCATCTTTCAGGCGGAATCTATGGTGGCGATCCCGGCGAGGAGGCCATTATAGTAACCGCAAGCTCAAAAGCGCACCTTTTTTCTTGAGTCTATCGCAGTGATCGGTTCAAATTAGGAAAACGCAACACCTGCAGGCGTTGGGCCGGTCAGGCTCTATTATTGGGGCGATGATTACTGTTAACGTTCTCTAACTAGAATCTCCGATCGCTGATCTTTGCTTCATTTTGTGAAATTTTGGGCGTCGTGATTCTCGTGAATTTGTATGGGCATTTGGGATCATCCATTTCTTCCTCGAGTTCACCTTCCTTTTTTGTGGCTTTGTGAGAATTGAGTGTTGTAGAGATGGAGCGGTAGTGTGCAGTAGCTCAGGGTGAGAAGGGGAGAGGAAAGTTTAGGTTTGAACTCTATGATCGCCAGCGCCATGCCGTTCCAGATGAAAGTTCAACCGATCGACGGGAGAGCATCGGCGAGGATTGACCTGGCCAAGCCCGCTCCTAAGTCCCGGCTCAAGAGGCTCTTCGAGCGGCAGTTCCCCGGCGTGATGAGGATCTCCGTGGCGGAGAAGCCCGGCGATGGGAGGGAGAGGACGGACGACGGCGTTGAGGTGGAGCCGAGCTCCGTGTGCTTGGACAAGATGGTGCTCAGCTTCATGGAGGATGGGGGAAACGAAAGGCCGCCGCGCGGCAGATGTAACTGCTTCAATGGTAAGTACGATGATAGCTCCGAAGACGACATGGATATCCACGGTGGCGGAGATCATCCGGTCCCAACCGATGCCGCCGAGTTTATCAAGGTAGGTCTTTCTTACTCGACACAATAAATTATCCACACGAAAAGTTGCGATCTTTGATCTTCTCTTCGATTTCGACTTTCCAACTAAAATTTGGGGGTTTCTTAGGGATTGATCCTCTGCGCGAGCGTCGCCGAGAGGAATCTTTTGGCCGACGCATCAAAAATCATGGAGAAGGCCAAGCATTCGAAGTGCAAGGGCGATTGCCGGAGGATCATGGTCGAAGGTCTGCAATTGCTCGGCTACGACGCTGCCGTTTGCAAGTCCAAGTGGGATAGAAAGCCCTCCTTTCACGCAGGTAATCACTCTCCTGCTCCTTCCCTAATCTAGAACAAGCCTTATCGAGCCAATTCCCCCGATCGTTGCCGCTCACGAGTGGATTAACTTTCAGGAGAGTACGATTACATCGACGTGGTGATCGACGGCGGCGAACGCATCCTCGTCGACGTCGACTTCCGGTCGGAGTTCGAGATAGCCCGTTCTACCAAGTCGTACCGCGCGGTCCTCCACCACCTTCCGCCCCTCTTCGTCGGCCGGCCGGACCGCCTGCAGCAGATCGTCGCCGTCGTCTCGGAGGCAGCGCGGCAGAGCCTGAAGAAGAAGGGCCTCCACGTTCCTCCGTGGCGCAAGCCCGACTACATGCGGGCCAAGTGGATCTCCCCCTACACGCGCTCGTTCGAAGCCGAAGCCAATCCCGACGACGACCACGAGCCGATCATGGGCAGCGCGGCCGAGAACATCACCGGGTACCCACCCTCGATCCTGCAAGAAACAACCACCGAGCCGAGCCCGACCGTTGACACCTCCTCGGAAGGATTCGATTCCAGCGCACCGATGGCGACGCCGTGGCAACCGCCGCCGCCGAGGCCAAGAACGGGCGTCAAGGTCATCGCCGGCTTAACTGCGGTGCTTTGAGAAGCCTATCCTTTTTAATTTATTTTTCCTTTTTTTTTTTTTGACTTTAACAAAGCGAGTGATATATGACGCTTTTAAGAGTCTGAAGGTTCACTAGCCTTTATATATTACATCACATATCTCCCCTTTTTTTTAACCCTTTTAACGAGGGTTTATTACTGTAAGAGATCTTTTGTTACTATGAACAAAGGTTTTGCCATAATATAATAATCTTTAAATATATTTTCATTTAATGTTTTGGATAAAAGTCAAGAGAATGCTGTTTTATATTGGAAATTAAATAATAAAAGGACTTTCATTTTTGCTTCTGCTATTATTTCGTAAATGTTATAATATATCTTTTTTATTTTTACTCTAATATTTTCCTAATTATTTGATGTTTGATTGGGTTGAGCTCTCCTTTTTTTTAAAAAAAATAAAAAATAAAAGGTAAAGCACTGGATGAATTTGTTGATATGAATAAATATAATTATAATAAAATCAATTAAATATTATAGTGATAAAAAATAAAATATTCATCTCAGCCTCTTTATCAGTCCATCAAAAATGAATATAAAGAGATAAATAATGAGAACTAATTTTAATTAGTTTAAATAGTGATTAATGTATGAGGGAGAATAAAAATTTAGTTATTAGTCAAAATTTAATTATGATGATAATATTTTATATATTAATTATTAATTCATTTCACGGAGACATCAATTAAATATTATGAACAAGCATGATAGTAATAATATGAGTAATTATGGTTGTTCCCTAGAAAGTAATTGGGTACCAACTCTTTTTAGGCTTTACACTGCACTGCGTTGCTTTCTCAGCCAGCAACTGGCAAGGGCATCATGGCTTCCGGGCCTTGGTCCCATTTTTTGAAGCATCCATCCATGGCATCAGTTTGCAGGACCATTGTATGATCGAGGCTCAGTTTACTCACTAAGAATATGGTGACAAAAGATAAAATATTCGTTTTTAACGTTCTCGTCAGTTCGTTTTAGAATTAACATGGAGGAGGTAAATCATGATAATTACTAGCCTGAATAGTGACTAATGCATGAGGGAGAACAGGAACCTGACTACTGTCAGGGTTTAACTCTCAGATTTTATGATGACAATACTTTATACATTAATCATCAGTTCATCCCGTGAAAACTACTCAGCATGAATATGATTATAAGAATAGAGGAGGAAAAGAAATTAATGAAAATGTAAAGGAAAAGAGAAGGAAAGGAGGAGTTAAAAAAGAAGGACCGTCTCCTGTGGCTGCAATTCACGGTGAGTTGGAGGCCATGATTTGTAACTAAATTGCTAGCTCGCGGCCGTCGCGAATGATTCATGATCATTGTGAGCGATTTATGGCCACCGCAATGGCCTCCCCAAATCGGAAGTCACGATAACTTTGATTCATAAGCTGCAAGCTCTTGATTGCCACGAGTTGCAACTAGACCTTGAGCTCTTATTATTGGGCTATGATTGTTCCCGAGTTCGCAAACTCTTGATGAATTTAAAGGGGTTTTATAATTAGTTAAAATGGTTATTCTTGGTTAATAAGTGTATCAATTTTGATCATCTAAAATGTTTTTAGTTTTATGTCGATTGATAAAATGTTAAACTCGATTTCGATGATAAGTATTTTCACCATAAATCATAATGAAATATTCCCTTTTTTTACACGAAGATTATTATTTTGTATCAACTTGGGCTGGGCTTTATAAATGGACCATTAAACCTGACAGTAAAATAGCCCAAGCTATTGTTGCAGGGGAATTGAATCTTATGGGCATTATATCATGCGGTCTAATATGATGTCATATTAAAATAATTAACAATAATTATTTTTAAAAATAAGAAAATGACAAAACGCTCCACACGTAGTGTATAATTAGTACATTTGAACGGTTGGAAGTTCTTTGAAGTGAGCTGTCTGTCTCTCTGCCCCAACGCCAAGATTGCGATTGCTTCTTTCGTCGGTATTTTCGAATGGAGCATCTCTGAAGTGAGTGGGGAAAGCGATACCTAAATTGGAGAAGGAGGGAATCTCTCTTCTTGGAGCTATTCCTGAAGGCGGGGCTGGGGCGGTTCCTCGGATCCTGTGCCGGGGAGGGGTTTGCTCGATGAGATCTGGGTGCGGAAGGTAGGAGGCGCAGTAAGATGGGAGCTTGCTTTCGCGCTTCGGCGTTTTGGGTGGTGGTCTTTGGCTTTTTCTTTGCATCTGGTACTTCCGATGACGCAGTCGATCTCCGCCGTGCGTAAGTCTGATACCTTTTGTTGTCTTCGATTTCTTCTACGTCGAAAGATCGGAACTTTTTGCGGGTTTTGGTTTGTGCTCATCGACGATAGCAGTCGCACTTTCGGTTGATTATGAAATTTTCTTAGGTTGTTATTAAAAAAATGGTAATAATTTTGTGTCTAAATGCATAATGGGAAGGCTACGCGGAAGTTCTCGTGCCAATTGTGTTGCCCTCCTTCTTCACTCGAACCAGAATGATCATTCTTCTTGCAACAAAAACAGAAAAATAAGTAAAACATGATATCATGTGTTTGTTAATCGGTTCTCAGTTTGTCAAATCTGCATTTTATGTCTGATGACACCCTGCATTTTATGTCTGATAGTCACGTATAAGATGTTGAAATAACTTTAAAATATCAGTGTGGTTGACTTAGGAGACTCTTGTTTTGGAATCTTATCTTTGATACTTTTTTGCAGTTTTCCTATTGTGGAACCAGATTCTGAGCATACAAAACTCCGCCTTGCAAAGGAGGGTTTGGAGGCAATTCAAAGAATTACAACCCCTATAGCTGTTGTTGCGGTTAGTGGCATCGTAAACATTAACTGAAAATGAGAATCCATGGAAGTGATAGAGATTTAGTTTGATATTCAAGAACTTAAAGATTCAGTCTTGCATTTATTATTTTGTTCTAACTATAGATTATGATTACTTGCCACCCTATTTAAATCATGACTTCAACAACATTAGCCTTTGACCACAGTTACTCTAAACATTATTCTATTTTACTACTCATTCCTGTTGCGCCAAACTTTGTATTATTGTCTTAGTAAATTTTCAGTAGAACCAAAATATTCATGCTTTTATTGTATTACGCCGACCATTTTTTTCACTATCCTTTTAGTGAGCTCAAATCATTCTTTGCCTTTAATGTGCTATGGAGGATTCAGTCACTCCACAAAAAAGTGTTTCCCTACTCTAAATGGGTAATAATATGAATATACAACCTAAAGCATCTATATGCAACTCACTCTCTCCCTCCAACCACCCCCCCTCACACACACACACATTTCATATTCTAACAAGTATTTCCCAGGTAATCGGTCCATATCGCTCAGGCAAATCGTTTCTTCTCAACCAACTCCTTTCCCTGTCATGTGATGAAGGTATATTTCTATTTTTCATTTATTTTTTTTGTGAAATTCTGCTTCTTCTTTAACCTTACTATCATGGTGCAGGTTTTGGTGTAGGACATATGCGTGATACTAAAACCAAAGGTTCATATATATATATATATATATATATAATATTTATGTCTTTGTAGAATTTATATAACTACTTCTCAATGCCTTTTGGTAGCCTTTTTTTATCATTTTTTTTATATCAGATTTAATATCCTTCAATAAGCAGTTATCTTTTGGTGCAGGAATATGGGTTTGGGGAACACCTGTTGAAATTGATATTAATGGAAGAAAAATATCTGTCTTATACCTAGATACAGAAGGATTTGAAAGTGTCGGGAAATCAAATGTTTATGATGATAGGTACTTCGTAAATTAGAATAATTTCTCCATCATATATAGGATATATACTTATTCGTTTTGTGTTCTCCAGGATCTTTGCTCTGGCTACAATTATGAGCTCTGTGCTCATTTATAATCTCCCTGAGACGGTTCGTACTTCATCTGTTGGAAATTTGATCAGCCTATAATGGGCACTTGTAACTTCTTCAATCAACTCTAGATCCATTTGATTCCTTAGGAATGCAATATAATCTCAATTTTTGTTTTCTCGTTGGTGGTCTTTATTGTAGATTCGTGAGGCTGATATATCTCGGTTATCATTTGCAATGGAAATTGCAGAAGAATTTTATGGAAGGTCTAATTTGCATTAAATTCAATTATTTTATTTTATTTTTTCTGGGGTTCTCTTCCTGACTTTTGCGTGTTTTGCCTATATGTTGCTTGTTGAACAAAAGGGTCAAGGTACTGTATGTTGCGTGCTTTGCCTATATGTTGCTTGTTTTCTCTGGAAGGTTTTAATTTTGGTTATTCACATTGCTGTATGTTTATACAGGGACAAGATGTTGCTTTTGAGCCGGCTAAACTTTTGTGGCTCATCCAACGAGATTTCCTACGTAAGCTATCATCTTTTAAGCCTTTCAATAATGCGTTAGCTGTATATTAATTGTTCATGAAAATGTTGGCATAAGGATACATTGTACTTGCAGCATTAAGCCAATTAAATTATAAGAGAATAAATTCAGTTCTCCTGTATTAATTAGAGTTTGCAAGTGCATGATACTGTGATCTACAACGGACTTAATATATATCACACTTTAAGTATTTAATTTTTCTGATAACTGCTGCAAGCGTCTAATTTAGTACTGCTGAGCATGTTCTATGTATGTTATAATAACAATGTAGATTTCAACAACTTGATAAGATCAGTTGGCCTAGAACAAATCTTTACATTGCCAACAGAAGGAACAGTGTTTTTGGTGTGTCTCTGCTTATGCTTGAGACAGTCTCTTGATATTTACTCTGCACTTGGTTTAGGGAGGCATCATTGGTTGTTTAATGCTGCACTATCATGTATGATGGTTTTGTTATCCTTTGATGTTTACCATTATATATTTTTTCTCTTTCAATTTCCATGACTGTGGCATATGTCTTGTATGTCTTTATTTCACTGTAGATGCATTTTTGTTTATCAAACAGAGGGAAAGTCAGTGCAAGAAATGGTGAATGAAGCCCTCCAGCATGTACCAAATAACAGTGGTCAGTCTTAGCCTTTACTCTGTTGGTGTGTGATTGATATTAACAGGATCCTTACTATTAATCTTGACAACTTGTCTTCATCTTATTTCCTGATTTTCAGGTGATAAAAATATTGATCAGGTATTGTATTCATTCAAACTGTAATGTTAAACTTGAATGATCAAACTTTGTGTTTCTGTCCTTTCTCCTCTCTATGAGCTTTCCTTTACTGACATTCATTTTTGTTCGCAAGGAAGTAGTGGTTGATGGGCTCACTCATCTCTTTCTATTCATTTGTATGTGTTGAATCAGGTAAACCAAATTCGAGATTCCTTGGCAATAATGGGTGATAATAACACAGCTTTTAGCTTGCCACAAGTATGCATTCTTTAACTTCTCTTGGCCTATCACAGTTTTTATAACAATGTTTTTTCATTTGATTTTTTTCTCTTTTTATTAAGGTCTCAAGTTTTCATTTGTGCTTAAATTGGGTCCATCAGCTGGCCCCATCACATATTGTGGGTATTAGCTAGTTGCATTTATTGAAGCATCAGTTTTTTTTTCCATTTTTATTTATAAAAACATATGTGAAGTTGAGTTATCTATCTTGGTTGTGCAAATGTCGTAATTTCACGGCAATGGTCATAGACAAAATCTGAAGGTCACTTGTGAAAATTTTGTTTTCAAAGACACATTATGAGATACTTCTTGTAATTTCTAATGTATGTTTTTCAATCACTTATTTTCAGCAAACAATATATAATTTACTAAAGGAGGGCTATCAACTGTTCATCATGTATTAGATAACATCAGTTGCTATGTATAGTCTTTTCTAGTGTGTATGGAATACAAATTTGGAGCCGCATGATTCATGTTGTGTTTCAAGTTTTTATCTTGTGCTGTTCTTCTGTAGCTGAATATTGATTGAAATCTCCAAAATGTATTTTGTTGACATTTCTGTTTTCTTAATTGTCATTTAACTCTTCTCATAACTTTGTTATGCTGCCCACACTTGGTAATGAAATTATGCTCATGCAAGTTAACATACATCTTGTATTTCTGTTTCGGTTTCATGGATAGAAGACGTTTGAAAACCTTGAGTCTTGACAGCCTCATCTCCAAAGGACGAAACTTTGTGATTTGAATGACAGCGAACTGGATCAAATGTATGTGAAAAAGAGGGAGCAATTGAAACAACTTGTTGTATCAATCATTCGCCCGAAGATTGTTCAGGGACAACTTCAAAATGGAAATGATTTTGTAGCTTTCCTGGAACAGGTAATGAATTAATAATGATTGCCAAAGCCATCAGATTGTTTTTTCTTATTATTTAATAATGGTGCCTCGCCTTCATAATCTGAAAAGCATGAATAAAAATTTCTTTTAAAAAATGCTAACATCTATCCTTGGTTTCTTTTCAGATCATTGAAGCCTTGAATAAAGGCGAAATTCCATCCACAGGCTCTATTGTCGAAGTGTTCAATAAGGTGATTCTTGAGCGTTGCATGAAATTGTACAGTGAGCAAATGGAAATTCTGCAATTACCAGTAGAAGAAAACAGGCTGCAGGAGCTTCATGAAAAATTGAAAGTAGAAACTAAAAAGTTGTTTGATCACCAGCATTTTGGTCGGAATCATGCTGCACAATCTGTTTTAGAACTCGATTATGAAATGCAAAAGGTGCGTTGTTTTTTGTAAGGACAGCACATAGAAGCTCGCCATGTGTTAACAGTATAGCTTATACATATTAATTTTGTTAAATTGATTTAAACATAAACATGTTTTTTTGTTTGAAAGATTTGTGTTTTCATGGTTGTATTTGCTTGTGAATTTTAATTGTGTTTAACCATACTTGGAAGTGAACTTATGCAATGAATAGTTGCAGAGCATGCATCAAGTATGAAATTGAATTTGCACATATTGAGGTAGATCATAATACTTCTTTATTCATGTTGTTGGAATTAATTTTGGACACATGTCTACCTGTTTCTTGTGAAATGGTTCTTTTTCTTATTAACTTTAGTCTTCCATCTTTCCTATATTTTATGTATGTATAATGTATATGTGTATTTATATTCTGTTTACTTGTGCAATGACGATTAGCAGGTTTTTAGAACATTCCTCCGTATTAATGAATATCAGTCATCAAAATTGTGTGAAGTCCGATATACTCAGTGTGAAGATAAAATGGACCATCTTCAAATTATGAGACTTCCTTCCATGGCAAAATTCAATGATGGTTTTCTTCACTGCAATCAAACTTTTGAGAGAGTGTGTGTTGGGCCTGCAAAAGAAATGTATATGCAAAAAATGACAAAGGTAAAATTTAACTAACCAATTGAATACTTGCACAATAAATTGCCAGTTTTTAATTATTATGAAAGTTCTAAGAAATTTGTTTATTACAATTGGATCTTGGGAAAGTATATGCAGTGTTGGCTGCTTTTCTTCCTCTTTCTTTTGATACTTGAAAGTAAGCTCCAAATTTGGTGGACTTTCTATGGTATGACATTATTTCACAGGGTGTATTCTTTGACTTCCTTTAATATGATACACACATGAGTGGAAATTTCTGTGTGCGCTTATACACATGTATGTATCATAACAAAAAAGTAGACTAACAACAATTAAGATGCATAAATAAATATAAATATAAGAATAATTTAGTAATTATATGATGGATAATAAATTAGTTAAATTAAAATTACTATCAACTTGATTTGACCATTTGAAAGTTTTACATAATTACTTAAAAGTTGATGTTATGCTCTCCCTCCCTGAGCACACGTGTCTCACATTGAACGTGGTGTGAGATCTGGTGGTCAATGACCAAAAATAAAACTATGGCATCCTGAATGAAACTAATATATCAATGATTTATTCTTCTATTACACTATACATTCTTCACAAAATTAATTATTGAAAATAATTCTAAATGCATATGGTGATTATCAGCACAATAAACACTAAAGCCTCAGCTTACAAATTAAAGGATAGAGAATAATTTTTGGCATTCTTTTTGATAATTTAATTATCTTTTTAATACTTGAGAAGTTAAATATGAGAATTTATGCATGTCAAAGGATCTAATTTTGAGTTGATTACCAGAGTATATTTTAATCTATACATAATAGCCCCTTTGATTGCATAAGAAAGTTATCTAAATGCAAATTACACAAATAGAAAGGAAAACTAGTTCTTGTATCCAAAGTTTAAAGCATTATTCCATGCCAGGTATATGTAACTACATCATGTACCTTTTAGGCTTTTACCAACCATAGTCGCACAAAATGTATCTGTGCCAACAAACCACTATTTCTGTTGATGTCATTAAGGAAAGTTTTTTCCCTTCAATGTTTGAAAAATAAACTTCATTTGTAAAAACCTTATCCCAATGTTTCATTTTGAATGTCCGGTTCTTTTAGCTCCCTTAATCTTATACGCTTGCACATTCTATTTTCTACCAATCTAAGTGCATACACACTTTCTCTACCCACAGTACAGATCAAAATAATTTAATCTTGATTAAGCATATTCAGAAAAATATACTCTCGGTAGGTGGTTTGCTAACATTTGCAAAAAAAATATGTAGAACGGTAACATTTGTATGATGCTGTTAAAGGGAATTCTTGCATTCATACAAATGATATCATCACAGTATCCTCTCTATTTTATGTAATCTAAACCAGTCAATATCATTAAATATATTCTTTTTAATTGAATCTGGAGAATCAGGTTTTCTAAGATGGGGTTAGTATATAATTTCCACCTTTACATGTGAGAAATCAAGGATAAGCAGATGATACATGTGTTTGTTTTTATGCAATTATTCATTTATGATATCTCGGTTAATTTGAGATAATAGAGTTTAAATGGGTGATGCCAGACGTAGTTATAATCTAGTAAGCTACTTTTTCTACTCTTATCTGTTTATATGCCATTATTCTCTCTGGATTGTATCCTCTTTGGATGATTCGGTGAACCAATGTGTTTATTGGACTTTGTTTTTCTTCAGATGCTGAGTAAAGCTCGATCACTTTTCATCAAAGATTACAATGAGAGACTTTGTAACTGGTTGGTGACTTTCTCGCTCATTGTGGCGATAGTGGGCCGGTTTATTGTCAAGTTTATTTTATTTGAGATTGCTGGTTGGGTGATGTTCATTTTCCTGGAGACATACACTAGAATGTTTTGGTCATCGGAGTCGCTATATTACAATCCTGCTTGGCATGTCATTGTGTCCACATGGGAAACTATTGTGTATAGTCCTATTCTTGACTTGGACAGGTAAGTTTCTCTCTATTCCTCTGCACATAAATAATAAAACTCGCTAAACTGATTCCCAACTTTTCCCACTGATCTTTTTTTTTTATAACATTTTTGTTATTGCAACAGATGGGCAATTCCAATTGGTGTATTGCTACTGGCTCTGGTCTTATATTGGCAGTGTTTTGGTAGGAGGAAACATGGATCTGGTTCGCTGTTGCCATTGTACATTGGCCGTCGCCATAAAAGTGGTTCCAACCGAACAAGATCCGAGTAAGTGAACCTAGATGAAACTTGAGTATTCTCAGATTCCTTAACCCCAACAAATTTGGTACTTCCATCATGGGCTGTCTTTATCACAGTGGTGCAGTGTCAAATGTATCACATTCTTTGAGGGCATGCAAGAGGGAGAATGTTAGATACATGTGTTTGTCTGCTTGACATTCTTTTTTATTGAGACATCGAGATCTGCTTGGCTAGTTTGAATCGCAATTGCTCATTGTTAGTTGTTACTCTAAAGTTCTGACATGATCCACATTGGTGTCAAAGAAACTAGCAGAAATGTTCACTAGCTACCATGGTAGAAATGTTGAGTAGCATATTTATTGTAGTCTCCAGTGAGTGATGTAAAAGCTTATACTTCAACATGTGGATGTGCCCATTTTGTATAGAATACATTGCAGGTGATCTGGTATACTCGTTTACAAATGCAGTCATGTGTGTATCATATTTATAAGTATAAAGGCTTCACTCCAGTTGCCCTCTTTAAAGATTCTTCTGCCATTTTCACCTAAATACAGAGGATGTCTTATGTTAAAATCAAAGGCGTTGAAGCAGTAACTAGACGTGCTACATCATTGTGAGGCAGTTGAAGACGAACAGTCAAAGAAACAGGTGAGCTAATATTAGGCAATTCCTACAAATCAGCACATATCAAATTTGAGAATTATGAAAGAACCCTAATACAATCATAAATCACCAAGTAGTTCAAGAAACACCTGCTGCGACTACTCAAAACGAAGCATCACTGGACATGAAGAAATGAATACATTACCTTGGCTCTAACAGTCTCCAAATCTGCTTTTAGTATTCTATTATTAACCGAAGCATCACTGTACTTATTAATGTCAGTTAGACGATTCAGCAGTGGCGAGTGTTCAATTCTTAATTGTGAGACCTATGCAAAATAAGTATGTATTAATAGTTAATACAAATGAAGATACATGGGAGTTAAATAACAATCTGACTGACCTGTGCTTCAAGCCCTTGATCGTCTTTCTGATTCTCTGTTAGAAATCATTCTGCACACCGATTGGGCACTTTAAACATTTGGCGTACCAACGCATGCAATAAAATACCTTGTCTAAATAAAAAATCTAGCTTTAACAGTCGAACACTAATAGTATGTTGTATTTATAGAGAGCAAGTGTTCACATTGTTGAATTCAGATAACATAATCAATGCAATACTGAATATTTGAGAAAGGGAAAACAGATTTACTATCTCAATGAAACATTAGTTCGACTATTATAATAATCATCGTTACCTCCTCATGCGTTTTGTATCTGGAGGGGTTGGTCTCTGCTTCTCCTTCAAGTTCATCATCCTCATCTGACTGCTCCCCTGATGAATTGCTAGTAGTCTGCTTCCCTTGGGTAACTGAATTATGAAGAATAGACGAAGCTGGAAGTGCAGTAGGTACTAGGTTTACATTGCATTTTATAAGAACTTACCGACCGTGCAACATTTAATGCAAAAATCAGATTTTTTTAAGCTATAGTATACAAGCATGCATCATATTTATACATTGCTACAATGCAATTTTATGTACATGTATAATATAGCTATGGTCGACAGGAAGTTGCATTTCCTCATTTAGTTCCATTACAAACCAAAAATTTCATGAAAATGAAACAAAAACAAATCCAAATGAAAAGAACTACAGCAGCATGGAGTTCATTTGTTTGTGTATCGTATTTTGAGCTTGCCAGGGTTTGTCATAGTCATTGCAGGAAAACTAAAGCATGAGGTAACCGTATTGCCTTTGAGTTATATTCCTGACCTTATCCATTATTTTTTTCAGTCTGCAAAAGAATTTGAAACTAATTGAAAACGGATCTCGAAGACTCAAGTGAACCAGTTCAAATCCCCAAAGCTGTTTCTGATTATGAAGAAGAAAAACTCAAAACTGCAAGCGCCAAAGATAATGCATGATGAGTAGTTCTTCACTTCTCTTATGTTGTTAGTCTTTGCTCACACAAGTGTATTTCCTGAATCTAATTTGCTTAGGAACATGTTACTCTTTAAAAATGAGTGTTTCATTTAAGCCTTCTTGGAACTCGTTCTTAGTCAAAAGTACTTCAAAGGGCTTGTGTCTATTCTCTTCTGGCTCCTCTTCTATTTTCCATGTCCATTATTGTATTCTTCGCAAAGGCTAGGGCATGATCAGAAGGAAGTTTCGTTGCAGTGTCCTTGTTGATTAAGACTTGTTATTATATTATTTTCAGTATGAGGCTTTGACTGATGGCTTTTCCTGTCCTTGCCCATACCACACTGTCTCTTTAAATATATCAAATTGTTTGAAAGCTTGATGTGTGGATTGCATAGGGGCCTTTCTTCTCCAAGATTATCCATATGTAGATGTTAGTATATTAGATGGCAGCTTAACCAAACAAGTGTAAATAAATAATTGATCACATTGGTTCTTTGTTTAAATACATATATAATTAACCTGTAAATTATATTTAATGTTATTGAATTTTATATGGGAATCATCAGAGTATTAGATTCATATTTAGATGTAACAATTACTCACCTATAATTATCCCATCAATGAAAACAAATGGGCCACAACCATTAATGTGGAAGGACATCAAAAGGGCAGCTGCCGTCCTTGTTCCGGTTTCATATCACTTTCCATCACATTTGTTGTCGGGTGCTTTATCACCGTCAAACGTGTGGATCGAAAAAGCTCTGAAGCATGCGGACCTGATTGCTCCATCCTTTGCATGTATTACTATTATTATTATTGAACGAAATCCTTCGTAATTTATTCTTTTTCAAAAATATGAATTTCAATCTGTTGATGACGATTTCAATTTTTATCACGTAAAAAATAAAAAAAATAATAATAATTAATCAGGTCGAATAACGTCGGATCTGGAATGACAGGTCCGATCTCAAGGAAGTTTCCCACCGGCCACCAAGATAAATCGAGAAGCGCTAATGAAGGCTGATTCAAATGACCAGTATTCTAAGGCCCACTTTTCATTGGAAGAAAAATTTCCTACAATACGTCGTAGCTGAGATTCGAACTTTAAACCCCTTGATTAATCATTGAAGGTAACGGTGGGGGTTACGTAAAAAACTCTAAAGCACTGGTTGAGAGTGTGATTTAACGAATTAATTAGTTGAGCAGGAGTTGATTAACCAGCCCATTTTGATTAATATTTTTTTTTAAAAAAATGAAAAGTAGATAATAATATAATGACAAATTTATTATACAATAGTAAAACTATAATATGATATAATATAATAGGTGATTATTAAATACTCGTTTAATAATAGTTAATAATAATAACAATAATAATAATCAATACTAAACAAATTATTTACATACATTTATTTTTATTTTCAAAAAATAAAGAAAAGATTTAAAAGATACTTTCATAAAATTTTATCTTTCTCAACTTCAGTTGCTAGAACCAACCTAAAGGAACAAATTCCTGTTCATTGAGATGCAGATTGCCTACACTGCAACTAGACATCCATGAACCACTACAAATCCAGGTATTAAAATAACAAGAGAGATCTACAAAACCTAATATATATTTCTTTGCACAATAAATTAATAACAGAAGTGAGCAATCCTTCAACCACACAATTCAAATGTGATAACTTGCAAAAGAACATAAAACATAATTATTCTCTATTCCAAAAAGGTAGACAAACTTCTTATATACAACATGCATAATATTCTCGGATACACGCATGCTCGAACAACTTTTAACATCTTGTCTTGCTAATTTTCTTTTGATATTTTTAACTTGTGGTTTGAAGAGGGATGACAAGGTGATCCAAAAACCACTTCCAAGCTTCTTCTTTTTTTCTTATTCAGTGTTCATGAAGTAGGACAAAACATCTATTTCCATGAAGTAAAGTCTCAAAATTCCATTTGTATCTTCTTGTAGAACTTGTTGACTTCTCATTGTCTTGATTCTAAACCTCTTGCTTCGGATCCTTTCATTATCCTCAGTCGTTTGCAGGAAGAAATAAACATTCTGCAAACATCAAATGAAAGAGATTCCTGTTAGTTCATAAAAGACAGAACAGTCCCTCAAATACACAAATTAGTTCATGACACTTACTCCCAGGGAACATCTCCGACCAACATCAAGTCACCATCTTTGTCTTCATAAGTGATGACATATTCAGATCCATTACAGCCTTCTTTTCGAGAAGATTCTCCTGCAAGAGATGAGAAGAACATAGTTTGCATCAAGAATTATTACAAAATGCATATTTCATGTATGGTCACCCAACCGATAAGAACATGCTTTGTTACCTTGTGAAAAGCATTTGAACATGCTGTCTAATGACTCCCTGAGCTCCTTGTACCCTATGTAAACCTTGAGATCAATCTTCCTCAAGTAAGGAGCTCCATCCATGCTCACCTTCACAAACAACCCGGAGGCATCCGCCCCCGTCTCAGCCTTCCTCGCCTGGAAGCTGTTCTTCCTGTACGTCCGGATAGGCGGCCAGCCAACCACTTGCGCTCTGGCATTTCATCAAACATCTACCGGTCAGTAAAACAGATCCGCCGCAAAACACACAAAGTTTGCACCTTTGATGCAAAACCTGGAACTTACTTAGCCACCGGGGCCGCGCCGACACTCCGGCGACCGGAGTCATCCTCCGGTGAAGACTTGCAGAAGGCAGCCTCATCATCTTCCGGCAGAGCTCGTTTTCCGCCCCTCATCGCCGGCTTCTCCGGCGCTTCGGATCCCGGCAAACCGAGCCGCAGTTCGGTGTCCTTGACGTAGCTGGCCACAGCTTCCATGTCACTCGATTTCCTCTAAACCTCGAGCAGAATCACCACCCGTTTCCAAAGGCTGCCACGGATAGATCCAAAGCTCCAACCTTGAGCCCGATTTGCTGCCGACTTGCTGTGGAAATGATGGTGATATAGATTTATAGAGCAATAGAAAAAAAGGGGGGGAAGACGAAGAGGCGGACTTGTCGTCGACAGGCGTGTGGACAAATTAGGGATTTGAAGTCGACAACGAGGTCGGTCTGCTGGATGGCAGACAAGGAAATGGACCGCGCCGGTCCAATGCCGGGGCAGGTGTGCCGAACCATTATTCCCCCGGTCGGGAACGTGCGGCTCAGATTCCTGATCGGCGGCCAAGGGACGATCACCTCCGTCGAATTAATGGGCAGCCCATGTGCTGCCATGTGAAGTGGATGGTCCACGACGCCGACGCGTCTAGGCACGGTCAGCAGATCAATTAATCATCAATTAACTAATTAATCAGGCTAAGGACATCTATATATATGTTACTTATTTAAATAGCATATTATATATTTATTATATTAATACTTCTTTTTTATTAACATACACTTATATTTATTTTAACATTAATATTTATTATTTATAAATTTCAATATCTATTATTTTTCTTTAATTTTTATATCTAAATTTATTTTTTTTTATTTTTTTTATTATAAAATTTATTCATTAATAACGTTCAAAAAAAAATATGATTAATATAAGAATGTTATGACATCCATTCACTTTAACTTGAATATTATAATTCTTCAGGTTTCTGCCCCTCTAATACACTAGTCATTGTTCGGGCTGGCTAGAATAGCCCCTGTGATTTATCTCCTCCGTGTTGGTCCTGGGACGGACTGGCGGGGGCGCTGGGGGCGAGCGTTTCGTCTTTTGCCACAATTGAATATTATAATTCTTATCAGATTAATTAATGATTAATATATGAGATATTAATCAGATTTTATCCTCTTTTATAATATTCATATATAAATTTTATTGTTCGGGCTGGCTAGACTAGCCCCCATGATTTATCTCCTCCGTGTTGGTCCTGGGACGGACTGGCGGGGGCGCTGGGACGAGCGTTTCGCCTTTTGCCACAATATATAAATTTTAATCTAGGGGTCAAATTCTGGCTAGTATCCAGGTTCCTGCCCCCCTTATGCACTAGTCACTGTTCGGGCTGGCTAGACTAGTCCCCGTAATTTACCTCCTCCGTATTGGTCTTGGGACGGGCTGGCGGGAGCGCTGAAACGAGCGTTTCGCCTTTTGCCACACTATATAAATTTTAATCTGACATAACCATAATATCATATTCATTTATCATTAAAATAAATAACTTTCATCACGTGGAATGGAATCCAAGGAGACAAATAAGAAGTCGAATTAGGAATTAATCATATATATATATTTCTTAAGGTGGTGGATTAAGTATTAACGTCACAAAACACATAGCAACCTATAACAACCCAATTTATTGAGCAATGAATATGGAAGATATATACATGGAAACAAATATATTTGGACCACCAATAATTCACCGATTTAATCGAATGAAATGTGTGCATGCATGAACGACGTTGAAGGTTGATGATTATGAGGCTGCGCACATGCGTGTGGAATTAGTGTTTGATTTGCCTCAATACGTTGTCTCATGTGATTTAACTTCTTCCCACGTGTCGACAGATTATCTATCACATTTCATCTCGATCGAGTGAAATGTCTTGTCTCATTTCATTTCGTTTCATTTGCAATTTTGCCAGACCCATTGAAGAAATAATAATTATGCCGAGGTGTGGGTTTGCAACACAGTCCTTGCTAATTAATAAACTTCACCTACTTGTTGACAGTTTGGGTTGTTTAATTATTCATGTTGTTTTGTGGTTTCGCAACACTACGAGACATTCAGTGGATCTGAAACAGTTGTCTCTTGGATTTTCATCACACAAATTCGGTGTGAACTCAATTTCATTATAATAAAGGTGAATATTTTTTACAATTTGTTCTCAATTTATATATAAAAAATAAATCATTATAACTAACTATCAAATGATTAAAAGATGATTTTATTTTTCTAAAAATATATATTTATTAAGAATTATTTCTATTTTATTATAATCAATCTGTTATTCACTGATCAATTGCCGTGGAAACATGAATGAATTCAATTTCATGACCATAGCCTAGTGTAGTGTTTGATCTTTATTAATAGAAAGGAGACAGCCACGTGAACCGGCCGGCTGGATGTGTTTGTGTATCTTGTTGCTTCAGCATCAATTAAGAATGGATGGATCAAGTTGTAAATAAATAAATAAATAAAGGTACGAGAGGCAAATTAAAATTTAATGTGTGATAAGTGATATGTCATGGAAAAAATAAAGAATATATTTTTTTTAAGATCACAAAGTAGTGATATAATTGGTGATTGTAAAGTAAGAAAATAGGCATAGGGCAAAGATTAGAGAGTCCAGATGGGCCGATAGCCCATTTGGTTATTTGGGCCATTTGTTAAAAAACATTGATTTTGTTATTCAACTTAATTGTATTTTTGTTTACTTTAATTTATATACTCTCCCGTGTATTCCGTATGCATCAAATATAATTTTTATTTCATTTTTTATTGTAATCATGAAAAAGATGTCAGTTTTTTTATTTGTTTTTTTTATCAAAGGCACCCAGCCCGCTAGCCTTTTAGGTTAAATAAGTTGTTGTTAAGTACATTATTTAACTAGTTTTGATTTTTTATAGAACAATTTTGATTTTTTAGTAGGTCAATTTTAAGTTTAAATTTTAAATTGTTCAGATGAACTTTGGCATGTTCAATAATATTTATATTATAATAATTATAATTTTATAATTATTATCATGTATATTTAATCAATTTAAAAATATTCATATTATAATAATTATAATTTCATTATTTCGTAATTGATACAATATAGATTTAACTTGTTCACTAATATCTATATTATAACAGTTATTAAATTATAACTATTGTGATGTTTAATAATATTTATATTATAATAACTATAAATTATTTATATAACATCAATTGATTCAGAATTTAATATTGATAGCGAGAGATAACAATATTGAATATTGTATTTGATGACATTTAAGATGATAAAAAATAAAATATTTGTCCTCAACGTCCTCGCTAGTTTATTTCAAAACTAATACGAAAAAGATAAGTCATGAGAGATTAATAATAGATGAAATATTTTTTTTATTTTTTGAAAAAAATAATAAAAAAGAAGCTCTCTATTTATAAAAAAAAAAACAGGGACCTTTTAATTTTTGCCCAGTATATATCCCCTTATATTAGGAATTAAAATTTATTTTTTATTTAACAAACTAATAATTTGTTGACATTTTCAAAGTAATTCGTGTTTTAAAATACAGATCAGTCAACGGCTATTTAATTGAATAGCTAACTATTTGATTTTATATTCTTAAAAGTTTCAGTCAACGTCAAACTCTCGTCTGAAGATCTTTTTTTAAAAAATAAATAAAAATAACCTCCCGTATTTTAGCATGCTTTCGTCGGCGTTTGTTGGTCGGTGGCCTTCCCAAAGTTTTACAAACGCGTACATTGCACTTGTTTTGCATCACTATAATCTCCCTCTTTTTATCTAATCTTATTCTCCATCTTAAAACTTTTTTTTATTTTTATAAGATAGAATCGTCACATTATCAATCTTCCTATAATTATCTCATGTTATAAAAAAAAGATTAAACATGAGCATTGATACGGGTGTATAGGTCTGGCTCCCCTGGATATCACTGAGCGAAGCCACGTGGCGCCGCTCAACCCCGATGTGGACGCAAAAATAAACCGATCGGGATAGATCTTGTAATCTCCGACCGGGGAAGCAAACACGCGATCGGATAAACATGACTATCACCAACGAGGTCTCGCCCGTCATTCCCGATCGGTCAGTAAA
>JBBUKS010000060.1:1028086-1038578 GCA_038050645.1 Hedychium gardnerianum | reverse complement strand
CTCAGATCGAGAGAGAGACAAAGTTTGGTTGGACCAAACAAATAAGAAATATGGAAAGTTATTTGTCGAAATGGAAGCACAATTGGGCCATATTTTTTGAAGATGTGATGGATGTTCTTTGGTTTAATAATAAACTAAATTGGTTTAGTTTGATTATTAGACCAAGTGGTTTAGTTTTAAACCAAACCAAGAGCTTAATGAGTTAAGTTTTTAGTTAAGGCTTAATGGATTGGGATTGAGATTAGGAGATGACTTGCTCCCCAAGTTATTGAGAAGAGATTATAAATATTCTCTTATAGGGAGAGAATTAATCGAATGAGAATTTGATAACCTAATTTGATTATGAAATATCTTATGTTATCTTTTTTTTTCTCCCTCTCCTCTCTTAGCCGCCGACACTGATTCGTTGCCGCCACCTATTGTTCGGCGCCGACAACTATTCATCACCGCCACCGACTATTTTGCACCGCCATCGATTCATCGCCGCCACCGACTGTTCGACACCTATATCGATTCATCGCCGTCACCTCGTTTGGTGCCGCCGGGTTGCGCTTTGAGTCGTCGGACACCAAGTCGAGCAAGATCCCTCTCTTGGATCATTTTTTCTCCCCACTTTGGCTAGTAGCAAAACGGAGACATGACTCGGATTTAGAGAAGTCATCTTGAAGATACTCAGTGTGGATACGAATAGAGGTGAGATTGGATAACGTCGCTCAGTTGATTTCGGAAGAGTCTTGCCTTGCGAAGCTAACAAACGCTCTCTACAAAATTAAAATACGAACTCACAAGTATAACTAGATTAAATGGTTTAATTTAGTTTTTTTGTAAAATTTTAATTGCGCAATTATGTCCGCACGTGTTGTATCTTGCATGTGTGGATGTGTGTATTGTAATAATTAGGAATTATTATTTATAACTTTCGCTGTTCATATTTTTGAAACGTCTAAAGTGCGTATTCACGTCGGGCTATCCAATAATTGAGATGTATAAATATAATTTAAGAAGATTTAGATTTTGGATGGAGTTAATAAAAAAACTAATTTGATTAGGTTTCTATCTCTCTTCCTATCCCTCCTCTCTTCTTCCACCGCCCACCAAACAAAAGAGGAAAGCTGTTCTTCCTTTTGTTGCCACCGCCGATCAGAGAAAAGGATGGAGAGTCCTTCTCCTTTGTGCCATCGACCAAGGAGATGCACCACCACCGCCCAAGGAAAGCCGAAGCCTCCGCTTTCCAAACAGCAACTCACGTTTTCTCCAAACGTGAATTGCTGAGTTGCTGTTTTTTTCTCCAACGTTGCTGTTGCTTTGTGGCTGGAGGAATTTAATTTCCAACGTGCTGATTTGCTAGAAGAATTTCCAGCGTGAGCAGTGAACAGCAACTCACGTTGCTGTTGCTTTGTGGCTGGAGGAATTTTCGACGTGAACAGCAACGTGTTGCTGGAGGAATTCGCCGAAGCTGCTGCCTCTATCGGCCCATGGTGCTGCTCCTCTCTTTTTCGGCCAAGCCGCACCGTCCAAGTTGCTTTACTGGCCAGCAATTGTAGCTGCCGGGATGCCGTCGTCCAAGGGCCTGCTGTCCCTTTTGGGCAGCGAAGTATGTGGTTCCGAACAACGATAACACAGCTTGTTGTCGTCGGTTGATTTGTGTCGTCTGATTGCAATTGCCGCCGGGTACAAATGAAGTCGTGATTCCTCTCTCGGATCACACCGTCTCCTCTCTTCGGCTAGTATCGAAGTGAGACACGACTCGTGACTTAGCAAAGTCGCCTCGAAGATAACTCGGGATGAATACGAGTAGAGGCAATTCTCGTTAGGTTTGCTCGTTGATTTCAAAATAGGCTAGTCTTGTGAGGCTAGCAAATGCTACCTACAAGGTTTGATAATGAACTCACGGGTATAATTCTTTATCGTAAAGTTTTAATTATACGGTTATGTCTGACATTGTTGTATTCTATATGCGTGTGATGTATACGTTGTAATAATTTAAAATTATTATTTATCTTCCGCTGTACATTTGTGAAACGTGTCAAACGCACGCATCCGCGTCAGGCTCCCTAACAGTTCAGGGTCATCCAAATCCTTCTCCGTGTGCTGCGCTGATTGGCGACATGGTCTTCTACAGCCCTAATTGGCTGCCGGAGCTGATCTGCGCCTCCATCCAATTGCTCCGGTCGTCGAGGCTGGCCTTCCTGCTCTGCAACTTCATCGTCGTTCTCCTCCTGCGCCGGTCGAGGCAATCCGTGTCCTCTGCCATGCCTGTGTCCCCCGATGTCTACCACGAGTATGCCGCCGCGAGAGGCCAGTACTGCCCGCGGAGTACTGTGGCTGCTGCTCACGCAGCCGACGCAAGGGAGGAGAAACCATCTGAGGTCGAAGTAGTTATGGTAGAGGAGAAAGAAGACGAAGAGGAGGAGAAGCAAGCTGAGGCAGCGACGACTTAATGCCCTTCAATAGAGACCAATGGAGAAGCTACATGTGAAGAGAAGGAGGTGGATGGAGCAGTAACCGAGGAACAAGAAAGAGAAGAAGCAGCAATTGAACAGAAGAGTGGAGGAATTCATTGCAAAGTTCAACATGCAGAGGAGGATGGAAGCAGCCAGAATGCTCATCTGCTGCCACTGAAGTGAACAAGTTCAGTTTGGAGAAAAAAAGTGTTCAAATTAGTAGTTGCTACTAAATTTGTTTGATTACTCTTAATTTTGTGGAGAAAAAAATAATTAAACTTGCCCTAATGAGTTATATAAATTACATTACTCATTAAACTTAGGGCGATAAATAAGCTAAGATTTGTATTATTCAAACTTATTTGATAAAGTAATTGAGTTGAGCCAAACTTAAAAAGAAATCAAACCATTGAAATTATTTTTCAAGCTTACTTTGATTAGTTTACATTTAGCTTGAGCTTATTTCGTTTAGATGCTATTAAACTCTCAATTTGAGCTTGTTTAAAAAATTTAGATTTTTAAGATTATTTAATTGATTGTGAACTTAATATTACAAATTTATTTATTTTGAGAGTTTCTTTATCTATTTAAAAGTTTGATAAGGGCCTTATTGATGAACATTATTCATAAATTTTGTTCGTGGATATTATTCATAAATATTATTTGCAAACAGTTCACAATCTTTGTTCATGAATATCAACGAGCCGAATATATATGTGTTCAACTTTAATTCATTTAATTTAATGAGTTATTCAATCTTATTTATTTATTTGAGCTTGTGTAAATACAAAATAAATAAATTCTTACCAAGATAAACATTAAACTTATGAACTTTGATTCATTTACGACTTTAGTTAAATTTATTGTAAACTCTAGCTCTTGCCAACATTGTGGGAACTACAAATAGGTAAACTTTCTAATGACAACAAAAATAGTTATCTATCAAGAAAAGTTTCTCTATCATTTATATTTAATGTTACAATTATAATTATCATATTCTTTTTATTTTCACAAGACTATATCATAACATTAGAAGAGAATAAGATTTTTCATTTAAACCTTTTCTTTGCTTCCCCTAATTTCATACCAAGCTTCTCCTAATTTCAGTTAGAGGAGAACCTCGTTAGAGAAGACTAAAGTTCCTCGCTTAATTTTTTCCCCTCCTTTGACATGAGAAAATTACATTTTTAGTATTCTGTTATCTACAAATTCATATTTTTAGTACATTAACTTATATTTTTTTCTTCCAATTTCAATCTTTTTTTTTCCCGAAATTCAAATTGACCACTGGTAATTGCTTATCTGGTGACGGCGATGCTGACATGAAAAATGAATTTGGACATTTTTGCTTTTGATGGATAAATCGTCTACGTGACAAATTTTGTAAGTTCACCTGAGTATTAAAATAAATAAGAAACACAAAATTAAAGTCACATCATCTTAAAAATAAAATCAATAAATATAATTCTTAAAGAAAATATTACACCCATCATATTTTTTTTCCTAAACCAACGATCTCCCATTCTTCTCCACCATAAACTTCAGAGTTTTATTCACCCATTAAAACATCCACAAAACAAGCAAAAGCATCAATGGCAGCACAACCAGTAACTTCAGAACTTTATTCTCCCTCGATAGCAGCACAACCAATAACTTCAGAGCTTTATTCTCCCTCGATGGCAACACAACCAGTAACTTTGGAGCTTTCTTCTCCCTAGCAATTTTTTGATTTTCTTCTTCAAGCACAGTTAACTTTCGTTTTAATCCTAGAATTATGATCATAACTCTATAGCACATTGGTGGATCTTTCCAAACAAAAAAGTCACAACCATCTAGAGTGTGAGACATTAACATTACAATAACATTAATAATGATTAAGAATAAATGAAAAGAGAAAAATATCACCTTCCAATCAATGCAGCCATGAAACCTCCTACTAGGGTTATTATTTGTCCGAGAAGGTCGCAACACTGACCGTTTTGCACATTTATAGAATATGAATACACTTTCAGAGGATGAAGATATCTTACTCTTTCAAATAAATTACAGATCCAAACGTGAATGTTCTTTCGTTATCTTCCTACTTCTGTGAGAAAACTAGATTCAGAGGCTTAGGTCAAGTTATAAGGTTTCCAAATCTAGGATTTATGGCGGAGAAAAATGAGGGATCGTTGGTTTGGGGGGAAGAAATACGATGGGTGTAATATTTTTTTTAAGAATTTTATTTTATTGATTTTATTTTTAAGGTGATGTGATTTTGATTTTGTGTTCCTTATTTATTTTAATGCCCAGGTGGACATAAATAATTTACCACATAGGTGATTTATCTACTAAAAGCAAAAATACCCAAATTCATTTTCTATGTCAGCATCGCCGCCTCCAAATAGGTAATTACCGATGGTTAATTCGAATTTCGGACAAAAAAAAAGATTGAAATTGGAAAAAAAAACTATATAAATTAATATACTAAAAATATGAATTTATAGATTACAGGATCAAAATTGAAAAAAATACAACTTCTAGGACTAAAAATATAATTTCCACTCTTTGACATACATAAAAAAGATGCATCAATAATTTCTTTATTATTGGTGTAATACATTTAATATGATCATTGACTTGTATTCAGAATCCCCCAATGGATACTAACATAATATACAAGTTACCATGAGCATTCATATGCTAATTGTTCAAATTATGAATATTTTGCATCTATTTTAGTTGATTATCTACATGTCCTAGTCAATTGTACTCATGGCTAGTCGATTATATACCACTCACCGTTTTATCGAAAGCAACAGTCAACTTTTCTCCTAAGCTGCACCCTTGTGCCAAATTTTAAAATTCACAAAAATCTTCACAAACTTAAAAAAATTTCATAAAGAGGTTTGTTTCACCTATATTTAATTAGAAAAAAATAAATCTTCTCAAAAAATCATTACTTTTTCCAAATTAGATACATTTCTCAAACCTAACTAAAAGGTTCACCTTTTCCTTAACTTTAAAGTCCTATTTTGACCCCAATTCATTGTATTTGTCAAACCCAAACTAAAATACCACCATACATCAAATATAATTCAAATTCATTAATGCAACTTAAACACAACCCCCAATGTTCCCTTGCATAAAAGCTATCTTAATATGTCAATTATCTAGAATTTTGAGATATCTACTCATTCCCAAATCCATTGACACACCCTAGAACACTTTATTACCCCAAGCGTCCTTTCCTTGGGATTCAAAGGCCATTTGTCCCAATTGGACTCATGGACTCTCACTAGAGTTATCCTCTCTAATGACCCTTCTAAAGTTCAAATACCTTCTTGATATTTCCCAACCTAGATAGCTCATCTGTACCATAATCAAATGCTACCCTAGCATAAAGATAGTACATTGGCCTTTGATAATGAAAATCAAAATCCCAAACCTGATCTATCATGCTTCGACCTTCCTATAGCTATATCTAGACCTTTAGATCCATTTGCAAACCTTTCAAGGCTCTTTTCTAAATCTTCAAGTTTTGACCTTAATGCTTGATTGTCAAATTTTAGTCTCCTTAATCAAGAATGTTTATGCTTCCCTTGCATGCTCTGAGATCTATGCATATGTCTACCATTCTTGGGTTGCTTTCTTAAGTTGCCATCTACTTTCCTAATTTAGGCAAGGTAGAGTTATAATGAAATCTAACCCTAGAGTTATTATTATATCTAAAACTAAAATTATGCACATGCAATGGATTATTCAATTGAGAATTTAAATTTTGCTTAGGAAATTTGAAATTTGCATTAGGAATGGATCCTTTACCTTTGGAGTTCCCCTTAACTTGAGCTGCTACTTATATTCTCTCTTAGGCTTCTTCTTCTCTGCTAGCTTCCTCTTTGGGCATTGTGTATGGTAGTGGCCCCTCGCACGGCATGTGAATCAACTTATGTGAAAATCACCAAGTTTAGGAACTTTTACCTCCTTTACTCCTTCCTTGGTAAGTGGGCATTTATTCTTATAATGTCCTTTTGATTGCATTCAAAACTTGTGATGTGCTCCTTAGTCTTGATTTAAATTAAGGAACTTAAAGATTTTTCCTTCCAAGATCACTTTTTTTTTTCAACTGCCTTGGAATATTTTATTTTATTTTGGTAATCCAGATATTCAACTCTTACGATGTCTTGGATTCTTCCTCACTCCTTGAAGAGGTGAATAGTTCCCAATTTAATTCCATTTGATGAAGAGGGTATAATGTCCTAATTTACCTCCTCAATGGTTGGAACTTTAGATTCTTCCTCTTCAATATCTAATGGAACTTTAGATTCTTCATTGACCACTTCCGCTACCCCCTTCCATTTTCTCTTAGACGTGAGCTTCTTTTTGTTAGTCTTAATCAATCCTCTGGTTTGAGATTCTCATCGTAATATACAATCGTTTTTTAAAGATCCCTTGCATCTTTCAATTCCCCAATCTCGTCCAACATGTTCTTCGGCACAACCAAAATAATTGATGTTATAACATCTAATTGCCTTGTTAGACCTTGGCTTGCGACTTTGTCTAGTTTTTATTTTTCTTTTTTATTCTCTTTCCATTTTCGTTTCTTGGCATTTCCAAAGTTGAAATTTTCATTGTATTGTGGAATTTTAAAATTCATTCTCTCCGTATCTTCAATACCACTTCCACTTGTTGACATCATTTAGAATGGCAGAAATGCAATGTTTTCTTTTAGTTGGTGCTCTATCGACAATTAATCCTCTTAGAAGGATCTCACTTATACATTTGGGTGAGAAATCAATTTCGTGGGATTCATTCCCCATGAGGAAAATGTCCACCCATGTAGGAGGTCGTTGTGTATCTTGATTTAATTGTCTATATTTTGTCATGGGACCGACGATACTAAATCACATGAGACGAGGGAAATTACTTTTTTGCCACATCTATTGACAATTAATCCTCTTAGAGGGATCTCTCTTTAACACCATTTATTAGGATATGTTGGGTGTATAACCAAATATTTATTAGGATCTATTGGGATGGATAATCAAATAGTTATGGGGTGGGGTGGGGATTTGATATCTATAGTGCCTCTGATTAAATTCATTCTATTCTTTCTAATGATTTAGCAAGGTTACACAAGCAATATTAGCAATAGAAATAAAACATAAATAATTCAAACATACCCTACGTAGATAAATTTTCGAAATACTTAAATCACGTATTTTATTTTCAAAATTATTAAATTATGTACATAATTTTATTTTTGCCCTTGTTATTGTTAGCAATTAATTATTTTTTTAAAAAAAATAATCGTTTCGCATTCAAAAATCATTGTTCTTAATATAATAGATCAAATTGATGTTTCAAGAACATTTATATAATTAGGAGAACTAGACGAACATATAAGACCTAATTTCATATCATTCTAAGCTCTCTAGGTCCATCAGTCAGTTTTGGCCGAAACTAGTTGATGGACCTAAAGAGATTGGAATGACATGAAACCATCTAATTCTCCTGATTATATATATGTCCTCAAATATCAATTTGACCTACTATATTAAGAGTAGTGATTTTTTGAATACAAATATATCTGAAAAATTTAATCTGTGTTTAAAAAATCACTACTCTCAATATATTAGATCAAATTGATATTTGAGGATATGAATATAATTAGAAGAACTAGACAAACTTATAGGACCTAACTTCACATTATTTCGAACTCTCTAAGTCTATCAGTCGATTTTGGTCGAATGAACCTAAAGAGTTTCAGCGAAAATCGATTGATAGACCTAAAAAGCTCGAAATGATATGAAACTAGGTCCTATGAGTTTGTCTAGTTCTTCTTATTATATTCATGCTCTCAAACATCAATTTGACTTAATATATTGAGATCAATGATTTTTTGAATGCGAATGTGTTCAAAAAAATTAATTCGTGTTCAAAAAATTATTACTTTCAATATAGTTGGTCAAATTGATGTTTGAGAGCATTTATATAATTAAGAGAACTAAAAAAACACATAAGACATAGTTTCATGTCATTCCGAGCTTTCTATGTCTATCAGTTGATTTTGGCCGAAATCGGTCGATGGACTTAAATAGCTCGGAATGACATGAAATCAGGTCTTATGTGTTTTTCTAGTTCTCCTAATTATATACATGTCCTCCAACATCAATTTGACCCACTATATTGAGAGCAATGATTTTTTGAATACGAATCAATTATTTTTTTTAAAAAAAAATAATTGATTACTATAATGTAGTAGTTGATTGGAAACAGTAGCATAGACAAAAATGAAATTGTATAAATTATTTGATAATTTTAAAATTAAGGTACGTGATTTAAATATTTCGAAAACTAACCTACATAGTTTGATAAAAAGCCAATAATTCAAACATACCATAACATTAATAATCTGATATAACATGATTTAGAACCCTTATTTCTACTCCACAACTTATAACTCATCGGTGAGTCATATTTGAAAATTCTCCTTCATGGATAACCTTTGGAGGTGAAAAAACCTCTTACAACATCAATTATAATTGAAACTTAGTGGAAGGCTAAAGAGGATACAAGAGAAAGGCTACAAAGTGATTTTACAATAGCTAGCCTACAAATGTACACCTTGCTCTTATGTACATAACTTTCAAATATTTAAATCTTCACGTGTTATTCTACTGATTTGTTGCTATCAGTCAACTAGATCTAGAGTTGAATATTCAATTAAAATTGAATCGATTGAATTAAATAAATTAAAAATTAAATAAACTAATTTTATTTTGAATCAATTGAATCAATCGATTTTTCTAAAAAATTGAAAATTGAATTAACCAAATCAAATTTCAAAATTCGATTGGTTTGATTCGATTAATTCGATTTTATCGAATTTTTGCTCACCCCTAATTAGATCCATCATTGATTGGTTTTCAAATTGCTTCAATTTGAGTCTATTTATTAAAATTATAAAAAATTTAAAAATAGATAAATTTAGGAAATTATCATGAGTTTAACGAGTTTAACGACATAAATTTTTTTAAAATAGTTTTTTTTTAATCATCAATGACTTGTATACGTCTTTAATGAAATAATTAAGTTTTTATTTTTATTTTTTTATTTGGTTTGGTTCAAATAAAAAAAAACTAATTTTTTACTTTGATTTAAGGTTAGAAATCGGAAAGGATATTATCGAAATTAAATTCGTCTTTCGAAAAATATGAAAGTTAGCGCCTTTGAAATTTGGACAATTTTAAATACACCCTTACAATCGCCGTTATTTAATGCAAGAGATCCACTGTATTGCACTGGATGGGAGTATGTATGTCCGTCTCCAAATTGATGGTAGGTATTATTAATATGAGATACGAGGATTAAATTTTAATTAATAGTTAGGTTTTTATTTTTTTATATATTGATTATTATTTAAATTAATAAATTAATTTTTATAATTAATTTTTTTTATATTAATTTTGAAATAAATTGATAAAAATATTAATGAATATTTTATCTTTGATCATAACGAGAGTATATATGCTTGTATGAATATTATTCGCTACTTAGCTGATGGTTGGCTGGCGATGAGGCTGCACTGCTATGGCTGACAGTAGCAAGTGGGAGATGTTGCAGGGGATGGCGATGGTGGTGGCGCATGTTCGACGACAGCGATATAAGTGGCGGTGGAGGTGGGTATTTTACGTGATCAGTAAGCATTTTTCTTCATTTTTTTTTACTTTTTTACGTGCAATATTTTTTTTTAAATTAAATTAAAATTTTCTTTATTTTTATATACATCAATAACTACTGTAATATTAATTTTTAAAAATTAATATTATAATTTAACTACACCAGTAGTATCAAAGTAGTACTAATTTTTAAAAATTAATATCATGAGAATACTGGTATATTAAGTTTTTATGTTGATTTTTTTTTAAATAGTAAAAAATGATATATTTAGACTTCGAAATATTACAAAATTTTACAGGAATTGGAATGTATTCGATCGGAGCTCTCTAGGTTCATCAATGGGTTTAAACTGAAATCCATTGATGGACTTAGACGATTTGAATATT
>JBBUKS010000060.1:1015284-1027986 GCA_038050645.1 Hedychium gardnerianum | reverse complement strand
CCTCTTCTTCAAACTCCGATTCGTATTTTTCATAGTTTTGAATCATATCTAACTGATTCCTTGGTTCGGACCGAAGATAAAGTTACTGATAAGACCTAATTGGTCACTACTTTTAATTATGAAAAAAATCTGTTATAACGTATGATTTTTTTTTTTAAAATTTACTAAAAAAATTAAATGACTCTAATAATAATATTGTATATAAAAATTTATATTTTAAAAAATTAATATTTATTTATTTTAAAAATATTAACAGTTTTTTGTTGTTGCCTAGGACAATGATTGAGACGGTACTGTTCTCCATCTTAAAACTTTTTTCTTCCTATAACTATCCCATGTTATAAAGAAAGATTAAACATGAGCATAGATGATAAACTCATGACAAAAAATTTAAAGGCGATGAAATCCTAAAATCAAACTTTATTTTTTAAAATTATTTTTCATACATTTGCCATCAACGCTACGTCTTAGGAGCCTTTATATTTTATAATAATTTATTTTATAATAATTTAAGTTAAAGTTGTTAGACATAACTCCAGTCTAAATTTATCAGCCTCACTTAGAATAATAGGAAATATTAAGGATCAAGATGACAATATACCTTCTCCAACGCGTGTTGCTTGCTGTATTTACGGTTTACCCACCACATTCTCTGTTTCCATAAAAACGTTGCTACGGTTTCATCTTTTTTTTTCCACCGATAAACACGTTCCTTCCCTCTGCTTCCTCCCCTGTTCCATGACCTTCCTCTGGGACGTCTTCTGACCCACCAACGCCAATCTCCTCCCTTTCCATTTGCTTCCTCCCCCTTCACCTTGCTGTGCCTGTGCAGTTTTTTGGCTTTGCAGGGCTCCGTCCAGGGAAAAGGGGGAGGAAAGATATCGATTGGTTGATCGTTGCAGAAAAGAGGAAGAGGAAGAGGAAAAGCATGGCCAAGTACGCGGAGTTATTTGATTTGGGGGTGAGAATAGCGGCCCGGTTCCACTCCCACTGCCCGCAGACCGCACGCATGTACTACAAGCCGCCCGCCACCGACTCCGACGCCGGCGAACCTGTCCAGATGCCCGACGCCGCCCGACGCCACCCGACTCCGCCGACGCCCCCGACTGCCGCTGCATGGATGAAGGTCGATTCGACGCCGCCGAGATCAATCTTTGCTCGGTTCGAGGATTGAAATCGTGCATGCTCTGTTTTCTGGTCCGTGGGAGATTTGATTGTTTTCTTTTGTTCTAAAAAAAAGTGTTATTTTCAGGAAAAATGAAACGAAAATTATGAGTTTTTTTTTTCTCTTGTCAATGTTGGCAATATTTCTCTTGTTTTATTTGTTTTTTTATTTTAAGTTTGAGCCTAAAATGTGTGGCAAAGCATTTCTCTGATTTCATATTTGAGTTTATTTCATGTAAAATATATATATTGAGAAAACGATGTTCAAACTATTAAAGTGCATTTATATATATAGAAATTTAATATTTTGCTCATCTTACCTTGTACACTTGTGTATATTTAATTTTTTTTATACTTATAAATATTATAATTCAACTTCTAATTTTTTTTTTAAAAAAAATATTAACATAATTAAAAGAGCATCGCCGACTACAAAAAATTATATATATATATATATAATTTTAATATCCTGCATATTTTTATATAGGCGACTGTGAGTAACAACTTACGTGGGCAGCTTAAGTAGCCAAAGTCAGAGTTTTGGTCTTTCTTCTCTCTCTTCGCGTGAGATTTTTTTGGTCCTGATTCTCTATATTTTTTTTTCAAAAAATTTCAAATTTCGCTATCTCTCTTCCTCTCCTCTCCTTTCCCTTATCTTATTTTCTAAACCCTCTCTTCCCCCTGATTTCCTAAACCCTAAATCCATCGCCGTCTCTCCCTACATCCCTGGCTGTCGCCGTTCGTTCTCACTTGTGAGATAACTTCTCTTATTTTTCTCTATATGAATTAGGATTCATATCTTGTGCAGATTTGAAATACTGATAAGAATAACGACTTGCAATTATTTGTTGTTATATTTTTTCCGCCAGTCAAAAGAATTAGATTTCAACCCTCTACTTCAATTATTTTTTTACATTCTATCTAATAATTACAAGTTATTACTACTTACGATTCATAAATTCTAATAATTAAAATAATTAAACATTATAAAATTGATCAAAGCTTAGAATAAATAACTAAAGACAGAAAGAACATATTGTCTAAGGACACTAACTAATATATATAAACTAGGTTTCCAAAATAAAACTGTTGATAACAAAGCATATATGGTGCTGTTTGTTCAAAAAAGCACCAACATTAGAATTTTCATCATGTTTCATGATTTATTTTGTAGTTGATTGATAGCAGGACATAGAAGCTGTAATTTTAAATGTCATTTGAAAGTTTGTTATACAATGAGTTTTGTTGATTTGGAGGTATTGAATTTTTACTTTTTACAATGTACTTGATATAATGATAGGATGAATGAAGATTTTAAATTATCTTTATTGTTGATTGTTCTAACAACATGTCATAGGATTAGTGAAGGTTTTAAATTTTCATTATGATTCAACCTTTTTCTATTCATGTAAATTAAAATTTAAATATACTTTAATCAATAAAAAATTTGTTGAAATTAAATAGAATTGTTAACTTTTTCTGTTCACGTAAAAATATAACATTATCGTAATTTATGATTACACATGATAAATTAAATCTTTTAATAATTAAAAAATTAATTAGGATAAAACTTTGATTATTCTATTTTAATATATCTGAATATAAAAATTTTGAAAGTCAAAATCGATGCGGACTTTAAAAATTCATTCTCATGAGAATAAAAATTTATTCTTTTTAAAATAACTATTAAACAAACAAAAAAGATTATTTACACTTATCATTCCATCCCAATCTCATTTCCATTTTCATTAAGAACAGTACTAGACAACGCATCCATTCTACTCACAGATCCTCATCTATTATTGGGTAAATACTGAACTATATGGAGAGAGATAGACGGAATAAACGTTGAACATACATATTACCCATTTAATATTCACCAAATTCAGCCTCGTAAAATGCAACATGCTCGATGTCATTAAGAGCGGGCAACTCGAGCAGTTTGCACAAATACAAAATTTATGTCATATAACTCAAATCCACTAACACATTTTGAACAAATTATTATGAAAGACCAAAAGTTCATACGCATCAGGCCTGCACAGTGGTTCCATTTATATCTGGAGCTGCTGCTTCATCGGCACGTGGTTTTGAGTCTTTGATGGGAACCTTAACTACTGCCCTTTCAGCATGGGGCTTAGACTTCTCTTTATTGGATTTAGCCCCTTCACTGCCTTTAGTTACATTTCGGTTATTGGGACTGTTTCGTAACGTGTTTGTAGCATTCTTGGAAGTACCCAAGCTATGACGCTGAAGCCGACCGCAGACTTTACTGCAATTATCTTCGACAGTCAGCTTAGTTGCACTTGCATCACCATAGCTCTTCCTTCGACCGAGTTTGGGTGATTTAGCTCTAGTTGGTGGTACCTTTTTGTGAAAAATTGTTAATCACAAAACTAGTTTCATTAACTAAAAAACTCAAAACATGATGCCCAAATAAGCAAGCAGAGGAAAAATCTTTATAATGTCAACCATTAAGCCTAACAGTCATCGTGTAACCTGATGGTTGTAAGAAAAACTAATTTTTTTGGTCTATGCGAGCAAGATATGCAAGATACTCTGTGTTTGCAAGGAAACCTGAATTTCACATGATACCAGTAAACTGCGCCAAGAATTATTCCAGAAACAGAATTATATTGAGAAATAGTTTCAGCATAAAGGAGGTTAGTAAGCCACCCTACCCCTGGATGCATAAAAGTGAAACAACAGCAATATTTTCCTGTAGGAAATCCCATGTGATTGAAACTGGAACGAACCTCACATGTTTCATCTCATTAGGGAATAACTAATAGGATGCTTAATTCTGCTTATTATGTGAGAAGTATAATACTATAAATAAGCTATAACATCATGGTAATGATGATGATGATCTTGATATCAAACATTAACGATGGCATAATCGTATAATCCCAAACTATTGCGAGACTGTACTGAAATACCTTAAATGATGCATATATTGCCAAATTAAGCATGCTTAATTCTTGATATCCACTAGTACCCAGAGTTCTAGACTCTGAACTTAACTCTATTGTACCAGCACCCACTATGGATGTTAGAGGAGCATCATTTTAAACTGACCCAATCAGTGTGGACTCTACTAGATTTAGTTTCCAGGAAAACCTTGTCACCAGAAAAATCAGTATGTCATAACCATTTGGGATCTGTTACATGGTTCTTATCCTGATGTTAAGCTCTATACAAAGTGTCATTCTCAAGGGATGAAATCGAGCAAGGTGAGAATTAGCTCCCTTTAGTGAATTTAGTGAATCTAGTGAAAGCAACAGCCAAATTACCTTCTTTAATTCAATCTTCGGTGGAGGCCCATCGTGGTAGAAGCTAGGCATTGGGTTTGCTTTGAAAGTCATATTCTTCCTTAGTTGCTTGAGTGCTGCCTCTTGTTCTTCCTGAAAATATACAAGTCAAGGTCACCCCATAAAGGGCACTAGCTGGAACATGTTTGCTCTGAAGCACGAGGAATGTTATGAAGGAAATATAACATTACTTTTCTTCCAAGTAAAAAAAAAAAATACTTTATCCGCAATAAACAGTGTGGGATTAATAACTAAGAAAAGTTTAAAAGTACCCTTTACAGAGATACTCTTATAAACTAGAAGTGGTTAGATTTTGACTTTGAGGAAATTTAAAGACAGATTTGCGTTATTCATTCATCCCCTAAATAGCTATCTCAAGATACATTAAAATATTCTTTTTACCCAAATTTTACAACATGTATACTGCATTATGAAGATAAACTGTAATATATAAGCCACTGTGAAGGAATAAAGAGCATTGTGAAAAACATCCTATAATACAATAGGTAGGCTTCCACAAGAAAAACAATCAAGTGTCCAATGCATTACAATGATGAATTTTACAAACTCATTTAAATATGCCTCACGATGAAAATATATTCAAAACCAATTAGTTCACAAATTATAGCTTCCTATAAAATCAACAAAAATTTTGCTGCATAATTGCAAAAACAAAGTCTAACAACCTAACGTTTACACTATGAGCAATGATTTCAAAGAAAGAGAAGATTCATGTCCTACTCAGATGCTTCAAACTTGCAACATGCTAGCAACAAGGCGTAATTTCTTTGCACTATTCCTCAAAAATTAAATGGAAGAAGACATACCCTGGTCCTAGCTTCATATTCGAGCTTCTCTGCTTCCAGAGCCTGGTGTTTCTCTTCTAATTTCGTGTAGAACTAGACATAGGAAGAAAATTAATACAAAACTTTCCTTAACACCAGACATCATAACAAATTCCAGCAAAGCAAAATAAGGTACCTCCTTACGCCTCTCTGCGCGTTCACTGCATTTGAATGTAGGGGCAATTGCCACAGTTATCTGTGTTCTCAAATTTTTCGGAGACTGTGTGGTACTATGGATAGTTCAGGAGAAACAATACCATATTGTACAAGGCAAAGAAATGCCAAGAAGATAAATAAACATGAACAAGGATACGAAGAAGTTATTGAACAGGAATCCTCTTCTTCTAGTTGCATGGTGTTATCAGGATGCAGTGGTTCCTTGGATGAGGGCATTAAGTGCCTCTGCAAGCACATCGCAGAGGTAATTTAATAAGCAAATATGTGATTGAATGCCTTTTTATTCCGATCAGAAAAAAAAAACAGGCTTGTACACTATTTTAAAAAGGTTCAACCTTCAGAACATTCAGTATGTTGTGCAAGATAGATTATGAAAATGTTCCAAGTCTTTTTTTGTCAAATACAAAAGAAACAGAAATAAAGAATGGTTTGGAAAGGAAATTCAGTTATTGTAAGAAATTCAACCTACAATGTCCAAATTGACATAAAAAGGATAAATATGGCCAGATTTAGAATAAAATCACATTTGAATAGTAAATAGGACAAAGATACTGATCGCATGCATACAAATTAACATATATACAATGGATGGATAGTAAATCTCTGAAAATAAAATAATTTTTTTTAGGAATCTAGAATATATTATTCAGCAAGAAAGAAGATATTGATCAAAACATAAAATAAAGAATCGGTGATTAACAAGGAGATAAGCTTATGGAGCCTCATAATTGTCACGTGTCCCTTAAGCTAGAAAAAAAACAACCTTCAATTCAGCAAAAATTTGATGTACTCCAGTTATGATATGGATATATCCAAAAATGAACAAGAGAATCTATAGTTGGAAAAGTTGAATATATTAGAATTGAATGACTTAGTTGTAGAGGGGAAAGAAGAAAATCTACTTTAATATAATTAAATTTGATTTAAGATATATGAATATTACTAGTGATATATTCAAATTAATGGTAGGACAAAATCAATGTAGCTAACTCTAAATAGTTGGGACTCATGACTTGTTAGTTGCTCTATTGGACTAACATAGTTTTCAGTGGATGATTGTCCAAGCTGAACTTTTGGAATGCCATGATTGGGAAGGATATAGCAGCAGTCAAAGAAGGATCAGACATAAAGAGCAATTTGTAACAGACCTGGTCCTTCTTTTGGATGTTTGGTGACAGTGCATTCACATTAGGATGTTTATCTCCATTAGCAGCCACTCCAGCAACAAAAACATGGTTTTCACATGAAGTAGGCTTTTCATTTCCACTAAGAACTGTCTGAGGAACAGTGTGGTTTGGTTGTACAGCTGCATTAGCAGAATCTGATCCTGTTGTCTTTTGATTGAATGAGTTCTGTTCATCATATTTCCTTTCTGAAGTGTCCTGCTCAAAACTTAAATTTCCATTACGAGTAGAGTTTGCACCATCCCGATTATCAGTGGCATGGCCTGACACAGCAACTATGGGAGGTTTATGACTAATCTGACCACTTTTTCCGTTGGGCATATGAATGGTGACAAAATCTCTTTCTTGATTGGTTGAGGTTTCTGTAACTTCCTTGCCCATTGACTGCAGAAAGGAATAAAGATACAACAACAAACAAACCATGAGCAAAATTATTTTGATGTCAGCGCAGAAAGGGAAACCAATAAAGTATCAAAAACAAAAGCATTGACAATAGCCAAACATATGTTAAGTATTTAACATAATATGAAAGCAGTTATAATGTTATGGTATAAAATGAATTGGTAATGTGACAAATGTATAAATAAGATTACATGTATCAAATGGCAAAAAACATCCAATGGAGAGATATCTGTTTTAATCAAGTGACACATTTTTCTTCTCGTGTCTAATAATGAAATCAATAAAGAAATTGAAAAGATGAAAATGACAGGAACAGATTGGGCAGATCAAAGGTAGACAAGTAGAGTGCTTTCATTTTCCTCATTGTTGAATGTTGATATCTTAAAAACAGATAATATCACTTCGATCAAGTTGAATCCAGTTAGGCACTTGTTAAAGGAAAAACAATCTGAAAATTAGCAGTTTTTCATTCAGCTCAATGATAATAACCGGAACATCACTTCTAATGTTGCCTTTTCATATAGCATCAATTTCATACTAAAATTCAGGAAAACATAAAGGCAAGCCCTTTCATGAATAGTAGTTGAAAAGGAAAACGACAAAAAGAGAAGTTTTTGCTTCACTGATTCTGCAAAACAACTGAGTTCCAAGAGTTTCTAGTGTACACTAAAACATGATTTATTTTTTTAATACGAACTAGCAGTGATATCAGAATAAGATTGCAATTTTAGTCAAGATCTTCATCACAACTCACAAGCTGGATTTAAAGCTCAAGTAGAAAGAGTGGAGACTAATCATCTGCATTGTCAATACTACAGAATATCAAAACTAGTTTCCATTAAAAGGAAAGGTTACAGAATTGGCATTCTGCAAGTGGCAACTAATTAACAAACTAGGAAGATGACTGAGGAGATAAATTAAGATGTCCGAAGTGAAATCTTTATTACAATTAAAACTAAGGTAGAGAACAATTGGTATAGAGGCTCAAGATCATTTTGATCCTTGCTAGAAATTTTCCTTTATGTGATGCGCTAGCTTGCTCACACATACAGAGAAATCTACTCCCCACCAGCATATTAAAGAACGTGCAAGGTATCAGTGTATGACAACACTCACACCCTATTCAGAAACACATTCTGGACCATCCAATAAAAAAACTACAGTCAGTTTAATATAAATAGTATACCTCAATAATTCCATTTACTTTCATCTCTCTGTTAATTTGCTAATTGTCACAGTTTTTCAATGAGTCCATGCAAAGGAACATAAATCAAACATCTGAGACATGACAATTCAACAATATGTCAAGGGACATCCAATCCAGTCATGGTTTCTTAAAATAAAATTTCATTTTATAAATCATAGAACCATAACAATAACAATAACAATTGAACCAGAAAAGCAAATAAGATGTCATGTGAGTATTATTTGAATTTATTTTCAGAGTTTTGCCAACTTCAGAAATTTGTTATTCATTTAATTCTAAATTTATTTATTTATTTTAAAATAGACACACATTGGTAATTTGAGATTAGTTTTAATTCGTTGACAATAACATTTACTAGGAACTGAAGTTCCACTACTGATTTTAGTCCTGATTGTGAACCATGGATCACCAAGGCTAGGACAACTTGCCAGATTTGTTTTGTCAAAAGACTAGATGCATAACTGATTAGTTGCATTTATCCCTGAGACTTTAGTGCATAACTTGGATTGGATGTGCTTGGGCATATGATTTGCTACATAGTGCTGTTTTCTGCCATTGTTTTCTATTGGTCAATGCTCGAGAGTGTTAGGGACTGCAAATAAGGTTTTTGGATGTTGGTCACTGATGAACTGAACCACTCATGTCTTGGGTCTATGGTGCTGACACAAAAATTGCCTCTGAATTTCATATTTCTCATTTTCTCAATTTTTTTTTCATGTTTTGTCATATTTAATTGTCTTAAACAATATATTTCTCAAATTACTCTATGTTGATTCGCTCAATCCCTTTATCAGATAGAACTACATGCAAAATCGACTCCATCATGATTGTCTATATTCTCGTTCAAAGCTAATAATTGTTTAAAAGAAAGGCACAAAACATTACCCTACATACCAATCAGTATTGCACTATAACAATAAGTATTGTACTAAAAGAATCCCCCAACAAGAATCATACATTACAAGTCAACAGGAAAGTGGAACAAAGCCAGAACATAACTTTACTTCACTCGGACAATGTGGAAGAGAATGTATCAGAATAAAACAGCTTGAAAGCAGAAACCAAGGTCCACCAACATCAACAAATGGTAAATTTCTCTCACTTTATATTTTTCCTTTCTCTTTTGGAGGGCCTCACTTTTACCCTAAACCAGTAAACCTTCCTTCCCATCCAACTAAAAGCAGAAAACAATGCCCACCAACTTCATCAAGTGACAATCTTTTTAGGAGGGCCTCAACTTTTATACTAAACCCTTCCCATCCGACTAAAAGGAAGGGAAATTTGACATGGAGACGAAAAACAGCATAAATCATGAGCAAAAACACCAGATCTCAACCATCAGCCTTAGATCCGACTATAACACTTTGAACCCACTTCGACCTCACCACATCGCCCACGCATTCCATTATACTGACAAACAGAAACAAATTAAGAACTGAATCATCCAAACTAAGGCAATCGCCAAAGATTACTTACAGATGACTTCCCAGACACCGATTCGAGAGATCTGGAGCTCGCACCGAGTGGATTTGCCTCGCCCAGTCGCCCTCCTCCGCCTCCTCGCTGCAGAAAGCAGTATGTACCCCCGTTGCTCACTAGTTACCCCAACTCTATAGCAGCTTCGACGTTGACGCCAGCAGCTAACGGCGGTTCCGGAAATTCTGCCTGCTGCCCAGTGCCCACATGCTCCTCGTGCGTTCTTTTATTGGCGGATGTACGCTTACCGGTTCACCATGCGGTGATGTGATCCCGATCTAACGGACTTTTATGTCGGGGTTGACGGAATTACTAAACGACGGTTATAGAGTTTTGAGTACGGACAATTAAGCTTGTCAATCAATATTTCTTTAATTATGTCATAACTCATAAAGCTATTAAATTTATAAAAAAAACTAAAATTAGCTGAATATTTTTTTTAAAAAACCCTCTGAAAGCAGACATAAAAAAATTATTATTATTATTTTTAAAAAATTACCTTTAAAATATGTCATATACGTATATATCTCTTTTGGAAAAAGGATAATAACGTGACTTGATTGATTAAAACGTGTGACCAAGTGGATTATAGGCTAAATTGTGAGGTTCCAAATAGCCATGGGATCCTATTCATGGTCACTAAATGATAAAGATGCATTATCAACTTATGAGTTTTCCATTTCTTATAGAAAAAAGAAATTGTTTGTTTGTGGAGAAGATGAATTTGCAGGAGCAATCGGATTAACTTCATGGGCTGTTTTATTTTACAAGACAGATAGTGTCTGTACCACTCATTATTTCATCATAATTTTGAGCTGGAGTTGCTTGGGTGAACAGATAGAACAAGGAAAAGAAATGTGAATGGATGATTATTGCTTCTCCCGCAATATTGCAAATCTTTTCCTCTCCTTCCAAGTAAACTCCATCTTAAACGAGAAAAATTCATTGATCTCGTCAAAAATCTCGACGCGTGACTCATCGATTTTTTAGAGTAGAGATTGAATGGATTGAATATCTTCATGTGATAGAAGAATTCTTCAAGGAGGGAACAAGAAAGAAGAGATTCAGTGATTCTGCCTGAGAAAAGGAAGATCTACAAAAGGAGGGTTAGAGAAATAGCCAAAAGGATTCCTGGCGTTAGCTTTCCGACGCTCAAGTCAGTTGAGGTGAAAAATATGAAAAAAAACTAGAACTTGTAGATGCAAGGGTCTATCCGCGCATACTTGCGATTGTAGATATGACCCCTTTTTATCATGGAGATTTTTTGTGTTCCTTTCCCATATTCTCTGCAGCGTTACTCATAATTAATTAACCTTTTAATTCATCATTTAATAGTGATGTTTCTTAGGTTAACCAAAGGATAACGCTTACGCTTGGAATGTTATGTTGAAGACAACATTTGTCTGTTGTCGGAAAATGTAAGAGTCTTTATGACGATCACCTTTTTATGTTTGACAACCTTTTATGATCGAAAGACTTAGGGGTGCCTAAAGTCGGGCGCTGTTGGAGCCGGGGGTTGCTGGAGCCGGGGGCTGTTGGAGCCGGGGAGTGTTGGAGCCGAGGACTGCTGGAGCCAGGGACTGCAGGAGCCGGGAGCTGTTGGAGCCGGGAGCTGATGGAACTAGGGGTTGTTGGAGCCGGGGGCTGCTGGAGCCGAGAGTTGCTGGAGCCCGGGGTTGTAGGAGCAGAGGGTTGATGGAGCCGGGGGCTGCTAGAACTGAGGATTGCTAGAGCCCGGGGCTATAGGAGTCGGGGGCTGTAAAAATCGGGGGTCATATACCACGTCTGTTGACACCTAATTCCCAAATGTCATGTGACATTTCTCAGATATCCTCCATATCACATGTCTCCCCTTCAAGTTTAGTCGAATGAGGGTGTAGGCTGACTGATTGGACAAGTATTCTGTTCAACGGATGTCCGGGTCCATGTGACTGAGTACCTCTAGGTCAAGCTCAATCCGCGACTATGTCCGAGTCGGGAGATGATAGATAGCTCGATCTCGCGACTCCCAAGTACCCATGAAGTCGGAGAGAGAATAGTAAAGTCGATCTCGCAACTCCCGAGTACCTGTGGAGTCGGAGAGAAAATAGTAAAGTCGATCTCGCGACTCTCGAGTACCGGTGGAGTCGGAGAGAAAATAACTCGATCCGCGACTGTGTCCAAGTCAAGAGAGGATATATAACTCGATCTCGTGACTCTCGAGAACCCGCGGAATCAGAGAGAGAATAGTAAAGTCGATCTCGCGACTCCCGAGTACCAGTGGAATCAGAGAGAAAATAACTTAATCCGCGACTATGTCCGAGTTGGGAGAAGATAAATAACTCGATCTCGCGACTCTCGAGAACCCACGGAGTCGGATAGAGAATAGTAAAGTCGATCTCGCGACTCCCGAGTACCAATGGGTCGGAGAGAAAATAACTCAATTCGCGACTATGTCCGAGTCAGGAGAGGATAGATAACTCGATCTCGTGACTCCCGAGAACTCGCAGAGTCGGAGAGAGAATAGTAAAGTCGATCTCGCGACTCCTGAGTACCCGTGGAGTTAGAGAAAAAAATAGTAAATTCGATCTCGTGACTCCCGAGTACCGGTAGAGTCGGAGAGAAAATAGTAAAGTCGATCTCGCGACTCCTGAATACCGGTGGAGTCGGAGAAAAAATAGTAAAGTCGATCTCGCAACTCCCGAGTACCGGTGGAGTCGGAGAGAAAATAGTAAAGTCAATCTCGCGACTCCCGAGTACCGGTGGAATCAGAAAAAAATAGTAAAGTCGATCTCGCGACTCCCGAGTATCTGTGGAGTCGGAAAAAAAATAGTAAAGTTGATTTCGCGACTCCCGAGTACCGGTGGAGTTGGAGAGAAAATAACTCAATTCGCGATTATGTCTGAGTCGGGAGAGGATAAATAACTTGATTTCGCCACTCCTGAGAACCCGCGGAG
>JBBUKS010000060.1:995961-1014648 GCA_038050645.1 Hedychium gardnerianum | reverse complement strand
AACCTTGGCCATACACGTTGACCAATAAGTAGCTTATTAAGAAACAACCACTTTCCTTAATTGAAGCATGTATAAGGAGGGAAATATTTCTGTATTCTTGAATCCGTGAAACATTCTATAAGCAAAGATGATGTAAGAAATATAAGAAGTATATTATAATGATTGTATTGAGTTTGTGCCCATATAGAATCATATACTTCTCCTGCCAACGGGATCAAGTTTGACTGTCTCTATATTCATTCTCATCAAAATCCTTTTGCTCATAGATGAGTTACACTACTTGCCAGCTATTGAAAGAATTGTATTGAATGCTCCTTGAATTGAAAGAGAGAATAAGATCATAAAAGATAAATATGACGATGTGAAATATATAACTTATTTTGTCGTTGAAAAACCTTTGAGATTATCAATTGATCCTTATCCTTAACTTAATGGTCAAGCAATGCAGCAATGCCCCCAAACTCAAACGTTGACGCTCAAATAGTTGAACTAGAGATCAGGGGAACCCCTTATGATTTAGCGATTATGTTGAACACTTCCTCTGTGCCCACACAGGGCTCCACCATCAGCCACCTTTAAGATCTGCAAAAATATTGTACATGAAACAACGGTATTAGTGACTTACACCCCCGGGAAGGGAGAGGAGGAAATGTGACAATGTTGTCGTCAGTCAACATCGACAGATTGGCGGGCAAGAGTAATAAAGCGCCAGAAGAGGTTGCATAGCCGGCCATCTATAGCAGTTAATGTGCGTAACCTCCAGGCGAGCAAGATTGACGACTGTGACGAGAGCTCCATTTCTTCTTTTGAGAGGAAGAATCTTAAAAAGTTCTGATCACAAATACTGTTACCCTTCCTTATCCGCGTTTGCTCATCTCTAAAATGTGTACTTCAAACAATCACATCTTCTATGCAAGTCCCCAATGAAGAAGACCTTAAAAGTGAATGGAGCATCCGGTACCGAGCACGTGCCCCTGCAGCTTTGTTACCCACCTCTTCATTTAAGACTTTCGAAAATTTCGACATTTTCTTCGATGATCAGCCCGAAGAAGCATCGCCTTAAAAGACCCTTGAATAGCCACCGAGGCAGTGATGGTTACGGCGACACAGTTGAGGCTACCATTATGGCGTAGGAGAGAGGGGCAAATATTGGATCATCCACATGTCTTGGGTCTTCCGGAAGAAGTGGTTGTTGTGACCATATAGGGCGGCGGAGTCGCCGATTGCTGACGACCCTCTTAATTTCCTTTGTGGAGGATTAGTCTTTGGAATCTGCCATGATAAAGAGAAGAAGAACAATAAATCTGATAAAAATCAATGGATTTGCACTAATTTGTACGCAAGATATGTTTCAGTTGGGGGGAGATCATCGGAGTAGTCGCTCACGTTCTCACAGACGACGCCAATTTGATCCCGCCCAAGAACGTCGATGCGTAACTCACCGGTTCCTTGGAATAGAGATTGGGTGGATTGAGTATCTCCAGGCGATAGAAAAGCTCTTTAAGGATGGAGCAGGGAAGAAGGGATTCAGCGACTCTGCCTGAGAAAAGGAAGATCTGCAAAAGAAAGGTTAGAGAAACAGCAGGGAGGATTCCTGGCGTTAGTTCTCCAACGCTCAAGTCAGTTGAGGTGAAAATATGAAGGAAAACTAGAGCTTGTAGATGCGAGGGTCTGTCCACGTATACCTGCGATTGTAGAGATGACCCCTTTTTATACTGTCGAGATCATGGAGACTTTTCGTGTTCTTTTCTCATATTTCCCGCAGTGTTACTCATAATTAATTAACCTTTTAATTCGTCATTTAATAGTGATGTTTCTCAGGTTAACCAAAGGATAACGCTTACGTTTGGAACGTTATGTTGAAAACAACATTTGTCCATTGCCGGAAAACGTGGGAGTCTTTATGACGATCACTTTTTTATGTTTGACAAACCTTTTATAACCAAAGAACCTGGGAGGTGCCTAAAGCCGGGGGCTGTAGGAATCGAGGCTGCAAGAGCCGGGGGCTGATGGAGCCGGGGGCTGCTGGAGCCGGGGGCTGATGGAGCCGGGGGCTGCTGGAGCCCGAAGCTGCTGGAACGTTTTGTTGAAGGCAACATTTATCCGTTGCCGGAAAATGCGGGAGTTTTTATGACGATCGCCTTTTTATGTTTGACAACCTTTTATGACCGAAGGACCTGAGGGTGTCTAAAGTCGGAGGCTGTTGGAGCTGAGGGCTGCTGAAGCCGGGGTGTGCAGGAACCGGGGGCTGCAGGAGCCGGAGACTGTTGGAGCCGGGGTTTGCGAGAGTCGGAGGCTATTGGTACCGGGAGCTGCTGGAGCCGGGAGTTTCTGGAGCCCGGAGCTGCAGGAGTCGGGGGTTGATGGAGCCGGGAATTGCTAGAGCCTGAGACTGCAAGAGCCGGGAGCTATAAAAACCGAGGGTCATATATCACGTCTATTGACATCTGACCCTCAAATGCCACGTGACATTCCTCAAATATCCTACGTATCATTCATCATAAAATCTAATAATTTACAGAAACTAGCTCTAATTCAGGAGGAAATATATCGCTAAGAATACATTATCATTAGTTGAATCACCATTAGGCCTGGTAACACACTCTACAATTAAGTGAAGAGGACGATAAATTAAAAAACAGGGAATTCATGGAAATGAGCAATGTCTGCGTGAAGAGGGTTCGAGCTAAGGTTGGTGTTGTCGACACATTTATTGAATTGGAACTCCAACTTGTTGGCGTGGCCGATAACCCAACATCAATATGAAGTCTTTCGCCGAGGTACCGATAACTGCTGGAAGCCTTTCAGACGGTGGTGTCCCCCTCAACCATTGTACTACCACATTGTTCAGGGACATTGTGGGCATCATTGGTTCATTTCGGCATGTTATTTCGATCTGCAGATGCTTAGAGTGTTACAAAAATGTAGTTAGCTGTATAAAGCTTAGAGAAGGTAATATGATGAGAAAGAGTCAGCCTAAACTATGACATATCCCCTCATTCAAACTAAGTTGTGAATATGATCTCTAGTATGACCCATTTTAAGGTCTTTAATTATATTTTCCTCTACTATAGACATGCAAACATCGAACTAATAATTAAACTAGATGAACAAACAATTCCTACATGTCACTATTATGGGAAGAGAATGACGAGAAGTCATTGTTAAGATTTAGGCTAGAAAGTTAACTTTTAAACGTCTATACTAAATTCCACCATGACAGAATAGAGTTAAGCTCACAATCCATGGTTTTTAATGCTGTGCTAGTGGTAGTATTGTCTTTTTCGGGGGATATTTAGTGTACTTGAACGGAAAACCATTTATGGTTATCTTCATGATATATTGAAGCACAAATGACAGTGTAATGCTTTCCTTTTTTGAGTTGCCACAGGCAAAATTAGTTTAGTATTTTGCAAATGGATCCATGCAAGTGAGACTTCAAATTTTGTTTTTGATGTAGTCATATATTAGTAGAACTAACACATTATTGTTTTTGAATATATAACCCTGCTAGGTAAGAAATACTATTGGTTCAGGGAATACTCACCTCATCTTCACTGAAAAGATTAAGCTTATTGACAAGGTACTTCTGAATGTAAGAAACAGGTACATTACCATCCCTGGGATCAAGAATAAGAACAGTCAAATGGTTAATGCTAGATATTGGTGGGGAAAATCGAATATAGCGATAATGACCTAAGAAATCATTTATAAAAACATTAGGAAAATGACAAGAATTATGCTTTGTAGATTTTCCTTGTAAGTTGAATTGAATTAGAGACTCTATTAAGATAACAGCATCAACAAACAAAAATGGAAAGCAACAAATTGATGTTGACATTGGGCCAGCAAACAATGAGTCAATTGGAAATTTAGAGCAACTTAAATGCTTTCTTTGTCTTCAAAGTGCTTGTTGGAGATTCACTTTCTTACTGAATATAGAACAAGAATTTATACTTCATCAGCAGTTACCCGTCATGTTTCCATAAGAAGTTAAGTTGAAGAGCAAGTACAACATGAATAGTTCATAAGTGTGGTTTTCTCATCATTCCATAACCAAATACAACTTGAATGTTTGTGTTCCCTACCCGTTACATCATTGTCTTAAGTTTATTCCAATTGTTTGTTTGCCACAACTTAAAACTATTCTATGCAAGAAAACGTGCAGAACAACACTTGTAGGCATTATTTTTGAAAGTGATTCCAAAGGAAAGAAGAAGAAACTATGAGAAGTTTCATTTTTTCAAAAATATTAATGCATAATAAGAAAAGTTAACTCACTTTATCCTCAAATAATTAGTTGATATCTGGGGAAATGAGGAACCTCCAGCCCTGAAACCATCGTGCATGAGATGAGTAAAGAACAACTTGGAAAAAGTACACAATAGATAAAAACAAAAAACCATCCAGTTTTCAATCTCCTTAACTGGTCAAAAGAGGCTACCAGGGAAAACCACAATGGAGTTATTCTCTTGTCACTTTGAGCATCCGAAGCCTCATGTATTGTTTGAGTTGAGTTATGGTTTCTCCTTTTGTGGTTAACTGACTTCAGCCTTCTGGATTTAATTGTCATACAAGCCATTTCAGCATTGTCATTCTTCTCATCCTGAGATTTAGACTTATGAGGATGCTCCATAACCTTGGTTTTGTTTGTATTTATTTCACCATCAAGAACCTTGTTTTGCTCTGCCTTAATGAAAGAATTCTGTAGACCAGACCTAAAAGATTTTGTTCTGTTTGCAGCTTCAACTAAGCAATTCAAAGGTTTCCAAAGCTCTGTCTTATCCTGTGCGGCAGTTACACCACTCCCTGTATCTTTATTAGCATCACTGTTGGAATTGTCAGAAGGCAAAGCAGCCTGAAATAGGTTTTAAGAAATAAACATAGGTTAACTGTCAAAAACGCAGAAATACAAATAAAATTCACTTGCATCTTTAGCGTCTAAGCTAAGTTGCAAAATAAAACAAACTATCATTTATGTCACCTGTCTTCTGTTTAGGGCCTGCTTGGTTGAGTTTCCATTCCAACTTGATTTTTTTGCAAACTTATCCGTAGTATCATCCTCATTTTTATAGGATTCACTACCATGAAATGTGGGCCTGTTGCCAACTGGTCTTTTTCGCCTTCCTAATGGACCTATCTGTATAGTAACTCTTGGAGTGTTCACCACCAATGAAGAAAGAGAAATTTCTTTTCTTCTAGCAGGCAATGTGATGGAAGGGGCACTATCAAAAGCTCCATGTTTTGGTTTCTTTAGAGGAAAAATCTTCACTCTCAAATCTTGCAGATTATGATCAGCCCTGCAAGGGATACAGTGTGTCAGACAAGCATTAACTCATGCATAACAGTATAACCTGTGAGTTTGAGAAATTAACTAAATTTGTTTGTATGGGTTGATTGTATTCTTTAATATTAACTCAAGTTTGGAGCACAAGTATTAATCTCTTGTCCCTTTTTATAGAGAATATTTATATCTTATTTGCATTCGTGTTGTTCTTTGTAATGTGATCTGATTAATATCTGATGGGTGTTGCTTCGATAGAAGCTTTTTTGCATTTCCAGCATATGTAATATTACAAATGTCCTGTGCCAAAGGGTGCCAGAGCACCTGTATATGAGTTCAGAAGTTTAGGACCACACATAGTGATTTTGCATATAACTTGAAAAGAAACCTTAGTTTGGTGATCAAGCCCGAGGGTTCTCACCAATTATCTGCCACAAAATGGAAGAGAAAAAAATTCCTCTTTGTCGTCACATATATAAGCTGATTAAAAATGAGCAATAAAGATGGATATTCATACCTGATGGCTGATGGTTCTAGATAAGTGTGCTCTATCATTTAATTCATAAATTATCCTAATTAATGATTGGAGTCTTTGGACTTTAAGAAGGCTAAAAGGTTTTTCATGCAATTTATATGTATTCTCATTCACACTCACTCCGTTTGGTCACAAACTGCTCTGCAGTGCTCAGAATAATGTGGGTGACTGGGTTGATAATCCCTTGTTACACATCATTTACTGATTGACTTAACTGAGCAGTGTTTTGTTAAACTTATAAGGTTACCTACTTGCTAGGAACATTCAATAAGAACTCCATATTGATCAATAAAGATGTTCCATGTGATACAAGGCTTTTGCAGGAAAGTTTATGAGAATACATTGGGCTGATTATGATGGAAACTTCTGTAATATACAAGAAAATAGTGACAAAATTCAAGAATTAAATGAGATCATATTATACTTCCAACTGTTTAAACTTTAAAAGAGAATAGAGGCTACTCTGTTCTGAAATTAAGTTTCCATATAAAACCAGTATCTCTTACTGAGTCAACCAAAATAAAGATCTCATAGGCTCACGTATGCAACTTGTTTATGAAAAATCAGACTGCCACCTGTTAACCCGCATCAATCCAACATTTACATTTAACTAGGTTGATTTCATTTGTATAAATTTACATGTGTCTTAGATGAACTAAAAGGATGTGAATCGTAACTTATATTCCCCAAAGTAGACAATCTATGGTAAAATGAGTGCCCTGCCCAACTCCTTACTGGCATCTATGAGTTCTCTAGTTGATAGGAAACTGATAATTATCAGTAAGGTATTTCCTAGGAAACCATTGGCATGTCTTGCAGCACAATAGTCTATTTACACTGCGATAATGCTTTTCCCAAAAAAGCATTAGCTTTCCTCAAAATCCCCATAGTCCAAAGGCTCCAAACTTGTATTTGCATGAGTTAAACATAATAAATCCAAGAAATCCTAGCACAACTCTCTCGCGAACTGTTGGGAGAAGTTTAACTTTGTTGCTCTTGCCTTGAACAAGGAATACTCTGACATCCAATGTGGTGTGGCGACACCCTGTAGCAAAGACAAAAAAAAGTCCCGAAAACATCAAATCTGATGATGATTACTAATCTTTGGCATTCTTACCAAAAACAAAGGGAGAGAGGGAACAAAAAGGAGCATCCTCCAGGTTTCTTGTCATGTATTCTGAAGAACTCATTCCACTAATCTTTTCTTCATGCTTACCCTTCTAATCTAAATCTTGTGCTCATCAATGTAACTTCGAGCAAGCTCCTCTGATGTCAAATCTGGACTTCATTACTAAAGGAACACAAAGCACACCATGCTATTTATTCAAGCCTGAAAACTCAAACTGCATACCAATTAACTTTCTTACATTGAAGCATATTAAGGATATAAATATATAAATTGTTTTCCCTCTAGAAGTTTGAGCTTTTGAGATACGTGGTTAGCCAATGAAATTCAACATGGCATAGAGCAAATCCAAGGTCTGAATCCCTCTTGTCAAAAAATGTTCTCTCATTCTAGCATTATCCACATATATCGAGGTAAAAGTAGTATCCTAGAAAGGTTGAAGAAATACTTTGAAAAAACACAAGAGTGCACTGTATTTCATAACACTGGTAGCAAAGTATATAGATTCTAGGATTAAAAACAGTAGCAAACTAATAATTCAATGGAATCAAATTAGGAGCCATGATGAGAAATCCATACAATATATAAGTATGAAATCTCTAAGGAAAACAAAATTACCTAAGTTTTTCTACAGGGAGAAAACCAAGATGAATATTGCATACGGGGCAGCAATCTGTTTCTTCTTCATCAAGTTTCGCAAATATGCACTTTCTGCAAACTGGTAAAGTAGAATTTATTAATTTACGTATAAATCAACTTAAGGTTCAGACTTAAATTCTTCAGGAGAACTTTACCAAAGATGCATGTCCAGATGAATAAAAGCATAAACATATGAGAGTAACTAGAGATCTGAACAAGTAAATGATTACTCAAATATATTACATTCGCATAATAAGACGATATCTAACCAAAGGATCAGACTATAATAGCCTTCAGAGTTGAACGATCAACAGAAAGGAGAATGGAACTTATATGCATATATGTGAAGCCTATGCCACCTTGATCGAGAGAAAACTAATGTAAACAAACTAATATAAATCAAAGAATAAATGATCCTTGGCGACGTCACTTCGACTTAGCACGTTGCAAGAAAAAAAAAATCAAAACCAAAGATTTATTTTCCAGAAAGGGAAGTTATAAAACCTTTCTATAACGTATATGCAACTATAAGAATGCAAAGATGAACTCTGTCATTCCGTTGCATGCGTTGACGTGGCTTGCTTGGCTCATACAGTACAATTTCGAACGGAGAAAATAACCGATTGAAATTAATATGCAACGGAAACTCAATGTATCTCATACAAAAAAACAGTAATCTCTACCTGGCCAAAGAAGCAGAGACAGAACAAAGACACTACATATACAAGCAGGATCATGAAACCAAAGCATACGACCATGATCACTCGTGCCCAAGGGGAATCAATTAGGAAGCTTAGTTGATGCCAAACATCAAATATTTTGAAACGTTCGTTGGTTCCTAATTGATCTTGGAAACTAGAAAGCAAGCAATTTTTTGCCGCAAGGAGCATCGTAACCCTGAGAGATGTATATTACGTAAAATAAAGACCGGAGAAACCCAACGCCACAAGGCATCCCCGTAAGCACAAACCAAAACCATCGACCAGAACCATGAAACATCCGAAATACGACAGACCAAAACAGGAGGAAGAAGCGAAAGGGAGAGAGGGGCGCGATGGAGCTCACACGTATGAAGGCACTCGGAGATGGTGGTGGCGTCCCGGATGAGCTTATTGCAGATGGGACACGTCATGCACGCTGAAAGAAGCTTCCTCTTCACCTCCACCACCTGGGCCGGCCCTGCCACCGACGCCTCGTCCTCCTCCGTCCCCGAGCTCGCCATCTCCGCGTCTGCTTCCAGTCGGAGGCCTCCCGTCACTCCTCCACGCTCATACCGTTCATGCGAGCTACCCTCCCACAGGAACGTCGTCGCGCGTAGCTCCTAAAGCTCAAGGTGTGGCATTGATGGACGAATCACGTGTAGGAGCGCGGGGCGGCGGGGATCCGACGAGAAAAAACGAACAAGATCGGATCTTTATGGGAAACAAGGAAGCGGAGGAGCCAAGGAGCGGCCTCGAGGTGAGATTTGGTGGGGAGAGAGGCGGGGTCGAAGGGGCGGAGAGAGATCGAACGAGGACGAGGAGAAGAACGCGAAGAGAGAACAGAAGCGATGAAGGGGGAGAATGTGATTGTGTATATATGGAAGGTTGTATATAAGAGAGCAGGTTTCCTATTGGTGCGTACCTTAGAGGAACCCGCTCGTCACTCTCAGAAGATGGACAGTGGGTCCCGTTGCCAAACAGCAATAACAAGACTGGTAATGTTAGGTCATCTACGATATGGTGAATGGACGAATATCTGTTGGCGAAAAGAACGTGTTTTGGAGGATTGTTCAGATAACGCTAACGTGCGCTGAGGGGGGACTTTTCGCTGATTTTTCTTAATTTTAGTATTGTTCTGAAAATAAAATGAAAATGAAAATGAAATTCGATCATGTATTTTGTTCGAAATGAAAAACTGGTCCGAAACTAACGGGTGTAATATGTCATAATCGAGTCCGAATAAGTGCCAAATTTCTTTTGGTTCCAAATTTTAATAATTATATAGGTAATCCTTTTAGTTTTAATTTAATTTTGTTGTTTAAAAAAACAATTTAGATTTAAATTGGATTATGCCCACTCTAACATTACATCCGTGGCTTTAAGTATCAGCTGGCTTAGAATTAGTGGATAACTAATATATTTTAAGGGCCCAGTGGGCCTTTTCGTCAACACCTCCCAGATGGATGGCTGAGATGCATCTGGTTCATTTGCCACAAACCTTTCATTATATATCACTGATGTTTCTAGCTTCTACTCTAATACATTTTCTGATCTTTGTATTTATCATTCAAAATTCTATTTAAAATCTCAAATTATTTGCAATGCCCCTTTTAAAAGTATTAAATAATTGTCATTTTATCCTAATTATTAATCCTTTTCAGAATAATATTACTTTGTCCAAATATTGGATATGCTAATTTATTATTTCATTAAATAGAATGATAATATTAATGACAGGATATAATCATTAATTTTTTTAAATTAAATCAGATCATTTTCAAATGATCATGGAAGAAATTTAAAAACAGAGGAGATTATAAATAGGCTTAGTTGTTCATGGCCAATTTCATTCCTATCAAGTTGAGCCTAACCGTTTTTTTATTTTATTTTATTTTAAAATAATTATTTTAAATTATTTAATATGTTATAACGATGTGACTAAAATTATATATATATATATATATATATATATATTTTAAGTTGGCATGGATATCGATTGAGCTTAAATCGATTAATTTTGAATGATCGATTAGAGTTCATAAGTTATTAAGATAAATTAAAAAATATTTATAATAGATATTTTATTATCTCAGTATTTTTAGGTTAATTATTTTTTAAGAAAAAAATATTTATTAATCTGTTGAAGCTAGATTTTAACTGAAAATTTAAAAAGATATTATTGTATTATTACTTGGACTATCAAAACTTTTCAAACTACAAAATACTAAATATTATAGTAATTTTAAAATTGAAAATTATATATAAAAAGAGAAATGATATCATTCATATTTCTTCAAGATTGAGTGGTCAAACTATTCAAAGTAATTCGAGCATCCCAAAATGAATACCTATAGCATATCACTCCTTTTTTTTAAATTTTTTTTTAAATCTTAAAATTTTAAAAATTTAAATTTTAAATATTATATTTTAAATATCGTATACCCATGATTATTTATTTTTTTCAATTTAAATATTATAATCTAATTCTAAAATCTTAAACGATTTAATCCGAATTAAAACAAATAAACAAAAAATAAAGAAGTGTCCTGTTTCATTTCTCTTCCATTTCCACGTCTCTGATGATCACAACGCTGGTCGCTTCGTTAACCCCTTGACCTCATCTCCCTCCCCGTAATTCGTTGGTCACGTGCGTCCTCCCCACCCCCTCGTCGTCTCTCAGATCCGTCTCCATGCGCTCCCCTCCGATGCCGTCCGCCGGAGGCGGCGCCCGCGACGCAGAGACACTCTTCCGCTCCAAGCCGATCCCCGAGATCCGCGCCGCGGAGGCAGCCACGAGGCGGGAGATCAAGGCCAAGGAGGAGGATCTCCGCCTGCTCGTCGGTGAGAGCTACCGAGATCTCATCGACTCCGCCGATTCCATCCTCCTCATTCACTCCTCCTGCGAGTCAATCGACTCCAATCTTGCTGCCGTCGAAGCCGCCCTCCGCTCCCTCTCTGTCCACTCCGCTCCCGAAGCGCCCACCCTCGCGTCTAACCCCGCTCGCGCTCGCGTCTACGGCATTTCCGCCAGGATCAAGTACCTCGTCGACACCCCTGAGAACATCTGGGGCTGCCTCGATGAGTCCATGCTCCTTGAGGCCTCCGGTCGGTACCTCCGCGCCCACGAAGTTTACGGCCTCCTAATCAACACCGCCGATCGAGAATTGCTCGCCAAATTTCCGCTTCTTCGGCATCAATGGGAGATTGTCGAGGGCTTCAGGGCCCAGATCTCGCAGAGGAGCCGCGAAAGGCTGACTGACCAGGGGCTCACCATCGCCGCCTACGCAGATGCCCTCGCTGCCGCTTCCACCATTGACGAACTTGAGCCAAAGCAGGTGCTGAGCCTGTTCTTGGACTCGAGGAGGTCGTGGATCTCGCAGAAGTTAGCAGGTGGCATCCTAGATTCTGATTCCTCTTCTTCCTTGCTATGTGATGTGGTTAGGACGATAAGATCCAGCTTGGGGCAAGTGGGCGAGCTCTTTCTTCAAGCGCTGAATGAAATGCCGTTGTTCTACAAAATGGTACTAGGGTCTCTCCCTGGGACACAGCTGTTTGGCGCAATCCCTCATCCGGAGGACGAAGTGAGGCTCTGGAAGTCTCATAGGGAGAAATTGGAAGCATCTATCGTTCTGCTTGAACCAGATTTCATTGCTGAGACCTGTTCTTCTTGGTTAAGAAACTGTTGTGAGGAAATTTTTGGTAGGTGTCCAAATGGTAAGCGTATAACTGATGCAATTGCTAGCGGAGAGGGCCTTGCAGCTGCGGAAAAGATGGTTCGTTATACTTTGGATGACCGAGAGGGATTGGAGGAGAGCATGGAACATTGGCTGAAAAGTGTCTTTGGCTCTGACATTGAGTCCCCTTGGAACCAGATTAGTGGGCTCATCCTGAAGAACGGAAAAGACATCTTAGAGGATAGGTTGGAAGAGGCATTCACTGGCAGAATGAAAGTAATCATGAATTCAGAATTTGCAAACTTAAATATAGATATCAACTTGAGGAACTCTATCCAGGCTATTGTGAAAACTACAGAGAGTAATGACCCAGATGATTCACAAGCCTATTTGAAAAATCTGTCAACTGGTGGCGGAATTTGGTTCTCAGAGTCGATTCAAAAGAAAACAGGACTACTTTATGCACATAAACCAGCAATTTATGAGAATGACTTCAACAGTAGCTTGAATGCATATCTTGGACCTGAAGTTAGTCGGATTAGAGATGCATTGGACAGAAAATGTCAAACAATACTAGAGGATGTTTTGTTCTATGTGGAATCTCACAACTCTTTTTTGAGGTTAAAAGAGCTGGCGCCATATCTTCAAGATAAATGTCACAACACCATAGTTGTCTTACTGAAGGAACTTGAAGATGAACTTGCACTTCTTACTACTGCTTTGGAGAGAAACACACAGGACAAGGAGTTACCTCACACTGTCCTTATTGACAGATCACTCTTTATAGGACGCCTTTTGTTTGCATTACAAAATCATTCGAGTCATATACCTCTAATTCTCGGATCTCCAAGGCAGTGGGTTAAAGATACTCCTGGTGCAGTCTCTGTTGGCTTTCTATCCTCTCCTTTGCCTGGGAAACATAATGCATTTTTTGATTCTCCAATCTCTCCCCGTCATAGCTCCAAAAGTCCTAGGAGACAATTTCTTGGTAATCCTAGAAGACAGACAATTTCAGCTGCTTCTGCGTTGTTTGCACTGGATGAAAACTCAAGTCCAAAGCTTGATGTACTTAACAAAATCTTTAAAGATCTGTCCATCAAATCTCACAGCCTGTGGATTGTTTGGCTATCCAATGAGCTAGCACTAATTCTTTCCAAGGATCTTACCAGAGATGAAACATTATCTTCTTCAACTCCTTTGCAGGTATATGATCTCTGTTGTTTTTAGAAAAATTACGTAGTTGTGATTATTTCTGAATCATTCTCTAGGGAATTTTACAGCATAAATTAAAGGGAAATCGTGTAAATAAAAATGTCAAGATTCCTACAAATGCTCAACTCTTTAAGGAAATTGAATTTCACCTCTTCTTCTTATCACTATTATTTGTGATAGAAGGAAACCTACAGGAATTTGGTTGAGATCTCTAATTAAGGTAAGTGATTTGATCATTCAGGGACCTACAGGTTCACAAATCCGTAGAATAATTAAATTTAAGTTACTTGTTTGTAATAGAAGGAAAGCTAGGAAATTTTTGTGCATAGCAATGAAAAGGCATCTTATGTTGACTCCAAATAATGGGGCTACGTAGATTCTTGTTGTTATGATGAAAAGAGGATAGTATGTTTCTTGGATTGATAAGCATCTAGTTGCATTGCTTGGTAAAGAGAAAGGATCTTTCAGTTTGCTTTTGTTCTTGCATTGATGACTAAAGTGAAGGTTGCCAAAGGTTCCATCCTTGCTGCTTAGCCATCTCGTATTCTACAAGGCTTATTCCAAAAAGGAGAAAACAAAGAGAGCTAAGGTGTCACAACTCGTTTTAATGAGAGTATTAATCCATTAACTTATTTTTAAGCTTCCATTGTAGAAAAGTAACAGATTTTGGTTACAGCAATATATAATTCATATGGATCACACATCAATTACATGTTCCTTTGAGTAGAAGAAAGAAGTCATAACATAGTTATATGTTTAGCTAATTGTTAAGTTTTTTTTTTTCATTGGAGTTACTTGTTGCATATGCTGTAATTTTATAGTATGCCGTTGTTTTCTTATATTTAGGTTATGTTTAATGTGTTTTAAAAGATAAATAGCTACATGTCTAGTTGAATTACATGGTAACTATTTCTTATATAGGGCTGGGAAGTGACTACCATCAAACAAAATGATTCCAAGGAAGGCCCTTTGGAGATGAAAATCTCTCTTCCTTCTATGCCTTCACTCTATATCACCTCCATTCTCTTTCAAGCTTGTTTAGAAATTCACAGAATGGGAGGTCATATTCTTGACCGCCATACACTGCAGATGTTTGCGTGGAAATTTTTACAGAAGGTATATTTTACTTTTACAGGAATATTTGATTAGGACATTTTTAACATGTTCCATACGAGGATAGTCAGTGATATGAGTTTGCTTCAACTTTGAATTTATTCATCTAGGTTTGCTGGTTCTGTTAGGATGTATGCATTTTTTGATATCTGAATAATGCTGATTCTATCATCAGTGTTTATTTAAACCACTAAACAACTAGAAATCTTGTGCTCCAGTCTAAATGCTCATGCATTATATTAGCTTAATTAGGTTACAGGATACTAATTGCTTAGCACAAATAGGACTAGTCAATAATTCCACATAATTGTTAGATCAAACTTCAAATTGATGCAAATTATAGACAATGTCAATAATTATTCTGTCACTGATTTTTACTAGATCAGTTTGAGGAAAAAATGTAGAACCATAGATTAACTCCAAAAACTTGATCAAGGGGGGAACTGCTGCAAAACTACAATACTCCACAGGAAGCTTCACAACAAAAACTTACTAGGATGAGTCAAATTCTTCTGTTGCATTTTATTGTTTAAATTGCGATCAGTTGTTTTGATGTCTAATATGCTAGGGTAGTCAACACATAATAAAACTCTAAGATGTATCACAAAAATAATCATTTGTTCAACATGAATTTGTTGCTCAATTGCTTCACTGAATCTATTAGCTACCATTGAATCATCATCGAGGTCATGAACATTGCTAGGAAAAATTGATCCCCAAATTAATTTATTAGCAAGAATGCAAGATGCACTTCTGTAACTGTAGCCCAGAAGCTCAATCTAGATCTTTAAATTAACGAATGAAATGTTTGTCAACTTCAATGGTTCATTGTGTCAGCCTACTTGTATTGTAGAGTAGTACAGCAGTAATGTTATTGTGCAATTTATGTCTGGCAACTGTACAGCATCTCATTGATGACAGAAAATTCTACATATGATGAGGTTTTGCAGCCTCAAGTTAAATTTTCCATATATTTATTCCAAAATACTAAAAATTTGATTGGCTGTTCACTTTTGGACTTATCTAAAAGCTTAGGCTTCTAATAAAGAGCTTATGGCGTAGGATTATGACCAGCATTTTCTCAAGTTAAGCTGGATTAAGCTTGAGCCCTGGTCTGAATTAAGAGTGCAAGTCAAAGATTGATGAACTTCAGACAGAAAGCTCAAAATGGGTAATTAAAACAAGGATAAATAAGAGAGATAACAGAAGCTAGCTTGGATTCAAACATCGACTGTGTGCATTCATAGACATATGGTTCAAGTGTCATAAACATCTAAGTTATTGAATGGAAGTGGTTTTCTTGATAGTTTTGATGATTGGAAAACCCATTGCCAAGCATCGTAGACCTGGCCTAGCAAAATGAAATCATCAGTCCAGCAAACACACCACATATGCACAAAGTTGTTATGGTGGTTCTTGAGATTCTAATATTTGAAACATAACAGTAACAAAGGCAACTCTGGGATCAATTCAGTAAAACATCAATAACAGGTTCGAACTGTTATTTAGGATGCAATATGAAGATCAAAAGAGACTAGTATGGTTTATTAAAATACAAAATTTGGAATAGTTGGCTATACTGAGAAGTTAATGAGGACAAAGGCGTTATCTTTTATATGTGTATCATAGAATAAAATTCTACTCTATCCAGCTGTGCTCTGTGCACATGCTGAAATGCAAACGACGTCGAAATTCCCACTCCAACTTGAATAGACACTGCACAGATTGAGCGGATAGTTGTAGGCATTTTTGAGATAAAGGATGATGAAGCCTCAGTGTGATAACTCAGGCGATCAGCAACGAATGGAGTTCTCGAGAGAAACAACGAACCATAGTTTGAAATTGTAGTGGATTGGAGTATCTGAGTAGGTATGTCTCCTGAGTCTTCTTCTTCAACTTCCTCTTCTTCCTCTTCCTGCTTCTCTTCCTCTTCCTGCTTCTCTTCCTCTTATCCTCTTCCTCCTTAGTAGTTAGTTGTCCTTCTCTTCACAAGCACAGACTACACTACCTTGTATTGGTACATGTTGTGCCAGTTAGGACCAGATGGATCTCATATAGAAGCTCGGCACTGGAACAAGATTTTAGAGCTTGATATGTCTACTCCACTATTTTGATTCATGGGTCATGGCATAGTAGAGACCTAATTAAGAGTGCTTTGTTATTTTAGTTATCGATTTTTTGCAGGCAATGTGAATGTAATATTAATTGATTTTTTTCCCAACTGGTACAAATGATTTTACATTATTAATGCTGATTAGTTATGATGATCGGAAGAAGTGTTCATTTTTTTGCATAAATAGAATTATGAAAATATTTATTACATAATACACTTTTTCGGTAATTGAAATTATTTGATTCGTATTAAATATTGTCAATAGGTGGTTGAAGCCTATGAAAGATTTTTATCAGCCTTGGAAAATGGTGAATATCAAGTCTCAGATAAAGGAATACTCCAAATTTTGCTAGATTTGAAATTCATTGCTGATGTTCTCTCTGGAGGCAAAGACTCTACTGCCAGTGGTCCTGAATCAAATGCCAAAGAAGACTCATTAAAAGTTAAAATACTAAAACCTGCGTCAAGATGGAAACAGCCACAAAACAAGCCTGATTCTGCAAATGTGGTGGCCATTTCAAAACTAATCAATAGCTTTTCACAGAGGCTGGATCCCATTGACTGGGCTACGTAAGCATCCTCTTAGTTATAATGTTAGGAATTTTGGTTGAATAGCAAACTAATAAAATGGCGAGCTATGTGATTTTAATCATGATAAAATATTGACTTGTCTTGGACATTTATCTTAAAATATTTTGCAGGTACGAGCCTTACCTCTGGGAGAATGAGAAGCAATCATACAAGCGATATTCTGTTCTTTTTGGCTTCTTAGTTCAGCTTAATCGCATGTACACAGACACTGTCCAGAAATTGCCTACAAAGTCAAATGCAGGTTCAAACATTATGAGATGTTCCACAGTTCCCCGATTTAAATACCTCCCTATCAGGTTAGTTTTACTTTCCCTAATATGTAATGTCTTACCACAAGGCAGATAATAAAGTTGAAATGCAGAATGGAATTTTTGCAAGATCCATATCTACCCTAAAGTTTTAAATCAATATTTGCCTTCAAGCAAATCAATTTTGTTTTTGATGTAATATTTCCTTGATTGTAGATTGGTTCCTTCTTAGGTTTCTTTGAGATATATTTGTAGTTGTACTTCTACAATTATCTCATTGTATGGTTCTAATATGAAAACTTCTCTCCAGTGCTCCTGCATTATCGTCAAGAAATGTACATAAATTAGCTCTGCAGACTTCTGATGATACCTCAATGAGAAGCCCTTGGAAAGCATATGGAAGAGTGGAACAATCTCCAAAACCGGACTTTGATGATAGTCCAAACTATGGAGTTACTGCACCGTTGCTCAAGTCTATCATGACACAGGTATAGTAGTAAGAAATCCAACATATTTGTTCTTAACAAATCCTTTTGCATTTTATTGTTATGATTACGTTGTCAGAAAATATCATCAGTTGCATATTAAATTGATTAATCACTGTGCCACCTTATTCTAGGTTTCTCCTTGGGTGCAGTGGTTTTAGGGTTATTTCCATAAAATAAAAATGTAATATTTAAAATTTTCACGTGAAGTTTTTCACCTATTGGTGCCAACTACCTTGATAGGCTTTAAGGCATCACTTGTCCATATTCCCTAGTAAGGGTGGCAATTCGTGTCATGTTATGTTAATCGTGCTAGGTCAAAAAAAATATTATAAGAAAATATTTATGTCACATTTATAAACAGGTTAGTTCATATGAACCCATTTATATATTTATGTCGCATCGTGTCTCTTTCGAAATTTGTCTTTGTTAATTGTTTTTCTGGTCATGTCCTAGGTTGTCTAATATTGCCAGCTATATTCTTTTGTGTCATGGGTGATAGGTTATACAAATAATTACTCACAATCCAAATTCTCTTTAGCCAGCTATGCATGGTGGAAATAGGCGTGAATTTCAGCAACAGAAATATAAAAGTGGCTCTGTTGTTTGATCATGATACATGGTTTCTCTTCCTGATGGCACTTCTAATTTTCCTAGTGTTTTTGGTTTATCATCCCATGTTATTTCCAGATAACACACTTCATTTAGTGTCTCAAAAAAAATAATAGGTGAAATAGTAGCAAGTTGATGACTATTGCTTTATAATCAACATTGAATATCCAGGCTTAGCTTTTAATATTTTCCCCTTTATTATCAACATTCAACGTCTTCTTGATGAGTTAAGTTTAGCCCCCGGGGCAATGGTGCGATGGTTAGGTCCTTCAATGAATAATCAAGGGGTCTAAGGTTCGAATCTCAGCTACGGCGCATTGCAGGGAATTTTCCCTCCAATGAGAAGCGGGCCTT
>JBBUKS010000060.1:966018-977964 GCA_038050645.1 Hedychium gardnerianum | reverse complement strand
TGTATTATTTTCTTTCTCCTCCCTCTCCTCCTCTCTTTGGCCGACCACACCCCAAAAGGGTTCTTCCCTTTTTGTTGTCGAAAACCACAAGGAAGAAGACTTTTCTTCCTTTGTGTTTCATTCTCTTGGATCGCATCTCCTCTGCGCTTGGCTAGTACCGATGGGAGGTAAGGCTTGTTGCTCAAGGACTTTTCTTGAAGAGCTCGACGTGGATACGATAAGAGGCAATGTTCGACAACATCACTCTAATTGATGTCCTTTCCTTTACGCCTCATCCGTAAGGTATACCTAGAGTAAATGTTATTATTAAAAGTTTTATTTTTCGATCATGTCTGCATGAGATGTATCCTTGTATGCATGTGGTATGTGTGATGTATTAATTAATTTTTGTTATTACTGTTTAATGTCTTCCACTGTGCATATTTGCAAAACGTGTTAAGCACACACCGTATCGGGCTACCCAATAGTATTCAACATTGCAATGAGCAACAAGCATGCTCGAATGGATGATCAATTAACCTCTTACTCGTGACATTGTCGCTTTGGCCATATAAGTAAGAAATGCATGTCTGAACTACAAAAGGTTAGCAGTTTGGAATTATTTGAATTGGATTCATTTGATACATGTGTCTAATGACTAAGTTTCCTTTTTTGGAAAAGGTAAACGAGTTAGAGAGTTACTCGGCCTTATACAAGATTATTACTCGAAGTCTTTGGCCAAAGCAATATATGTCGAGAGTATGTTACTCTTGGACACATGTTTGAGTAATTCGAATCCACAAGATGAGAAAGTATAATTTGGGCTAGGTGTGACATAGTCATCCTAGTAGGCACTGACACATAGACTATGTCCTAAACCAAGTGGGTATAAGATGAGTGAAAGAAATGAGGCATGACTCAATGTAGCTGTTGAAGGGTTCAGAAGTGGTTTTGGAATCAACCATTGACTTTTCAATCAATTATGAGTCATGATATACTAATAGGTGTCACTCATTATCTATTCATAATTAAAGTTAATTACCAATAACCAACATAATCAGGAACCTATTAGGTCACATGTACTACAAGTTTATTCGAAAAACTTAAAATGAGTTTGAGAATTGGATTCAAAGATCGAGAGAGACAAATTCTGGTTGGACCAAACAAAGGGCAAATATGAAAGATATTTTGTCAGAATGGAAGTGTGAATTTGCCATGTCCTTTGATGATGAATTGGACCCTCTTTGGTTTAATTATAAACCAAATTGGTTTGGTTTTAATTAAAAGAGTTTTGGTTTTGAACCAACATGATTTTGTTTTGAACCAAACCATGGCTTAATGATAGTCGATCGGGTTGCTATTGAGCTTCGGGCTTTAGAGATGACTTGTTCCCCAAGTCATTGTGGAGAGGTGTATAAATACCCCTCCATGGGGAGAGAAAGATGCAATTCAATTAAAAACCTAAAGGTTAGGTTTTTAATTGCCTCTCTCTCCCTCTCCTCTTTTTGTCGTCGTCGACCACAAGGGGAGAATCTCCCCTTGTGCTGCCGCCACCTCCATAGGAAAGAAGCCACACCGGCTGCCCTTTCCCATCTGGTCAACCTCCGACCTTCCGAGACCAGAGCCGCCATACGACCACCAATGGGCCAGCATGAACAATAGCAAACCGCTGTTGTTCTCCCCTGTGAAGTCGACTTCTAGCAACGTCAGCGTCGTCGTGTGGCCCTCTCATAGGTTGCCCTTTCCACAAGAGGTCCCTCTCTGACCTCCGTCCCTTACTATCGCTCACCACACCACCGGGAATAGCAAGGAGTAGCCCAAACAGCAGCCCTCTCCATCTACTGTTCACATTGTCTCATGACGTCGGGTTGTGTACGCCATCGGGCATCGAAGCGATTGGGATATCCTCCGCATTTGGTATCATTGGGTTGCTATCTCTGTGAGATATTGAACCATTTGTGAGATTCTCTCTCGGATCACATCATCTTCGATGGTCGGCTAGTACCGAAGAAGGAGATACAACTCATGGCTTTGAAAGTTGTTTCGACGAATAATTGGCGTGGATACGGATAGAGGCGAGGCTTGATAGAATCGCTTGGTTGATGTCATTCCACTCCACGTGATTCTTCAGGTATAACTAGAATAAAAGTTATTTTCATAAAAATTTCTTATGCGATTATGTCTGCATGAATGTATCCATGTATGGGTGTGGTGTGTGTGATGTAATAAGTAGTTATTATATCTGTTTATTTTTTTCTTTCGCTGCATGTTTGCAAAACGTGTTCTAGCAGGGACCCGCATCAAGCTCCCCAACAGTCGATGCATCCCCTCCATGACCATCTCCATCCGAGATCTGGCAATCCACAACAACTCTCTCTCTCCCATGCCCGCACATCCTATGCAACGTCGTCGTCACTCCTTACTCACGTACGTTGTGTGCGAGACCCTGTCGCCGTTAACACATGCCATCACTGCTGGCCAACCAAACACCATTACCCCTCCTCCTCCCAGTCATGGAACGGCCAACTACTAGGAGAACCGCCACTCTCCTCACTATTGCATGCAGCAAACCACTACAGTCGCTGTCACCGTACCGTCGTTGTTGGAGTCACCGTCGACCACTATCATGGTCTTGACCCCGTGCCACCACCGGCTTCGGTGAGTAGCTACCAGAAAGGAAGAGGTCGTCGGTTTAGGTAATCAATAATTTAAAATTCATTATTGTTTGATTAAACTTAGATTTGACTAATGTGACTAATTAATCATGAGGATTACTTAGATAACTGAATTTATTTTATTAACAGTAGGTTAATTAAAATTGGGGTTGAGTGAATTAAAGTTGCATGCATTAATTAATGATAGAGTTAATTTAAGTAGAGTCTCCATGCTTTAATTAATGAAAGGGTTAATTAGATTAGACTTTGTCTCATGCTTTGATTAGTTAATAGCTTCATTAATTAATTGAGTAATCATATGTGTGATGAATTGGCTAAGTAATGATATTTTAGGTTGATAGATTGTTGAATCTAAGCATTTAAAGATTTGTTTAACTTGGTTAATTAATTGTTATGTTAACTAATTGATGAAAAAATAAAGTAAGTAATTCATAGATCGATTAACTAAATGATTAATCTAGGTATATTATTCATGATTATTAGGAGTATTTTGGAACTTAGTTTTGCTTCGTATCCTAAACTTATTGGATTCAAGATCGAAACAAACCATCTGACTTGAAGACGGTTAGGACGATCTACTTTCGAGGTGGGTAGTTCTTCCTTTGACCTCTTTGGATCTTTTATCTTAGTTCATGATGATTTTTTCCTTTATGTTGATTAGGTGGCATTTATTTGCTTACCCTGATTCCACTCTATTTGTTTCTTGAGTTGATACTTAATTGTTTATCCTTATTATGATCTGTTTGATATTCATGTAGTCTTGTTGCTATCTATGCTGTTTATTGTCATTTATGCTTGTGATTTTATGCTAACGATGTTATACCATAACATAGATATAAAATATTGAACTAGGTTACTAGCTCGATATTTATAGTCATTCCTATATATTAGTGAGAGCATATCGTAGCGTAGAATATCAGTATCATATCAGACCCCGTGTCTATTATTTAGGCTCATGTCTAAATGTCAGTAAGAACATATCGTAGTGTAGGATATTGAGTATCCTATTATGCCTTGGTTGTTATTTAGGCTTGCGCTTATACGTTAGTGAGATCAGAGCGATAGTGGTAGCATGTTGTCGGTCGCAGTCTATAGCTAGATAGCTACACATCCTGTTTGTCCATGGGACCCGTCTGTGATAGAATGTTTCTCCCGCAGATAGTGAATACATACTCTGACTGGCCACAAGACCCATCCATGGTAGAGCGTTTCTCCCGCAGTCAGTAGTTGAGGAGCTAGATAGCTACCTCATCTTGTCCACCCACGAAATCCGTCTGTGGTAGAGTGTTTCTCCTGTGGACAGTACTTGTCATATGTCTGTTATGTGCTTGTTTTATGCAGGATTTGGGTGTATAGGTTGTACACTTCGTTTATTTGTTATACTTGGTTGATAAATGATGTGTGTAAATTATGCATATTTCTAAGCATTGTTTGACATATATTCTCTTGGTTTTCATGAGCATGATTTGCATTTACACACCCTATATCTATTTGATTTCATTATTGTTACTCTTTTGGTTCAAAGATATGCTCTTTTCTTAGTTTGATTGATAGGACGCGTTTCTAGAGCAAAAATGGAGTATTATCAATATTAGAACGAGAGGTGGAAGCAAGGAACACGCACTGATTGTGTCCAATGACACAAGCTAGTTCCTATGCAAGAAATTGATGAGAAAATGGAGGAGAAATGAAGATTCTGACATTCAACATTGGTCGGTCGTGCCTCCCAAGCATGGTCGTGCCTTGTTTGCATATTGCTAGTCTCCCACTGAAGCCAACATAGTGCAGTCTTGCCTCTTCCTGGAGAACTAGGAGATTCCCACAAGGTCTGGTCGTGCCAAAATGGCATGGTCGTGCCAAAATGGCATGGTCATGCCTCGGCCATAAATGTTGGTTGAGGCCAACACGGCACAGCCATGCATTTTAGACACGATTGTGTCATGTCCTGGGCAGGGGTCGTGTGATGTTTTTTCCCAGCCATTTTTAATTGTTAGGAGGCCTATGAAAGGCCCAAAAAAGTGTTGAGGTTGTAAGGTTGCAAACAAAGTCTCACATTGAAAACACATGAGAAAGATCATGGGCTTATAATGGAAAGATATCTCCATTAGTATGAGGCCTTTTGGGTGAAGCCCAAAAATAAAATCATGAGGCCTTAGGCTCAAAGTGACAATATCATACCATTATGGAGATATCTAAATTTCTTCAGTTCTAACAATTGGTATCAAACTCTGGACTGTCAGAAGGTTAAACCATTCACTGTGCACAAGAGCTATAGTCTAATCGAGTTATGTGAATAGAATATTAACCTCGAACAAAGGAAGTGGAGGCTCCCATGTCCGAATCAAGAGGACAAGACACTAGGCAGGAAGTCCTGGTGGACAACCAGGTAGAGAAGCCTTAGTTGCGGTTAGGCAAGGAAGTCCTAGTAGGTCGGGTGGATCGAGGGGCAGGAAGATCTGATGGGTGGATGATCGGAAGGTGGCCCCTGTGGTCCTTAGTTTGAGGGGGGATTGTTGGGGTTGCAAGGTTACAAACAAAGTCCTATATTGAAAATACATGAAATATCTCCATTGATATGAGACCTTTTGGGTAGAGTCAAAAAATAAAATCATGAGCGTGTCCGGATCAAGAGGACCAGACACCAAGCAGGAAGTCCTAGTTACGGTTAGACAAGGAAGTCCTAGTAGGCCGGGTGGACCGAGGGGCAGGAAGATCTGATGGGTGGATGATCGGAAGGGGGGCCCTGTGGTCCTTAGTTTGAGGGGGGATTGTTGGGTTGCAAGGTTACAAACAAAGTCCTATATTGAAAATACATGAAAAATATTATGGGCTTATAAGAAAAAAATATCTTCATTGATATGAGACCTTTTGTGTAGAGTCAAAAAATAAAATCATGAGGGCTTAGGACGAAAGTGGATAATATCATACCATTGTAGAGATATCTAAATTACTTCAATCTTAACATTATCATTATATGTTGATGATATACTAATAGGTGAAAGTGACATAAAATTTGTAATAGAAATTAAATCATGACACAATTTAACATAACATATATGGGAGAAACCGAGTATACCTTAGGAGTAAAGATTATAAGAGATCAATTTGAAAAGCTTTTGAGTTTGTCTCAAAAGACTTATATCACTAAGATATTACAACATTCAATATGTCATATTGTAACATTGAACAAATATCTATAATGAAAGATACTGTTTTGAGCAAAAATATATGTCCCAAGACTCTTGAGGAAATAGTTGAGATGCAAAAAAAAAATCATATGTCAGTATCATTGATAATTTAATGTACACTGTGTTGTGTACACGTCCTGATATCAGCTATGTTGTTGGCTTGGTTAACCATTTCCAATCAAACCCATAATTGAGATATTAGAAAGCGGTGAAGAGAATATTTAGATATCTTAAAGCGACAACAGATTATTATCTCTGTTTTCAAGAATCTGAGATGAGCCTGAAGGGCTACACAAATGCAGATTGGGTAGGGGAGCTTGATGATAGAAAATCCACATTTGATTATATCTTCTTGCTGAATGGTGCGACATCTCATGGAACAACAAGAAACATGCTTGTGTAGCGTTGTCGACAATGAAAGTTGAGTATGTGGATTATTCAACAGCTGTGCAGGAAGTTATCTGGTTAAGAAGGTTCCTGAAACATTTGAAGATTGTAGAGGATAGTGAGAGTTTTGTTACAGTGTACTGTGACAATCAAGCTGCTATAGTTTTTTCTAAGGATCCCAAATATCACAACAAGGACAAGCACATAGAGATTAAGTATATTTTTTTTAAGGAATATTGTTGACAAGAAAAAAATAATTCTTGAGTATATCCCTATACGTGCTATGTTTGCATATCCTTTTACTAAGTCAGTGACTAAAGAGTTATTTCAAAGACATGTGAAGTCTTTGGGACTTCGTAGATTGTAACAGATTGTAAAGATAATCAAATATGTGAAATGTCATGATCTATTCAATGTATATCTTATTATTACATTTGGATAAATTCTCGGTGAGCATGTTGACAGGTTAAGATTAGTCCACTCACATGGACAATTATCTTTATTTGTTAAGTATAAATAGATGTAAGATCATTACTTATGGAATAACTAATGTTATTGTGAATGAAGACATATCTATAAGTTGAGGTCGTCTTGATAGTTGTATCAAGATGAGATCATTTGTGAATTGATAATGATCGGAGTAAATGTACCCATAATTTATTGAACTTGATGGAGGTCATATTAGAATTCATGAGTTGAATTTAGGATTATGCATTGGGAATGTTTAAATCAAAATCTGTACGATGTTGAAATTGAAAAAAAACATGCGCTCTTTATTAATAAAGAGAAAATATCATAGTATATGATTCATATCACATGTGTAAGAACAACAATGAGAGTAGGAGGAGAATGAATCTCTACTTCTCTACTATGTGAGACCCTTGAGATTATAAGATAATTTTGATTTTACCTTGAGTGAATATTTAACTGTTTATTTACAGTTCTAATCAGTGACTGCTACTTTAGCATGTGTCCTATTGACTATGAATGATTTGATCTATGTAGCATAATTAAGAAATCGATTGATTAAAATGGATAGATTCTAGCTAAAAATAAATATTAAAATAAATTTACATCTTTGGTATTTATTTACTGGTCGACTAATTATATTTTTTGTTAAGTACATAAAATGTAATTATACATTATTATATTGATTAGAGATATTGAATATGCTCTTGACATAATAGTTATTATGAAGGACTAGAGATGTTCATATTGATGTAAATGATTTTAATTTGGGTAAATGCAAGATATTGATATCTTCGATTTATTTTATAGAGTGAGTACGTAAAGTATAATAATTTTCTTAATATTTATCGCAAAGTATATTTGGTATTGCAAGAACCATTTTTATTTAAATATTAATGAATGTTTTTATATAGTTTTTGTGATTAATTGATCTTTTGTTCTAAATAGTATTTTTATGACTTGACTTGAATGAGTGAAAAATATTGATAGGGGACCGTTATAAAAACTAACCACTTCCCTACTAACCCCACATTTGATTCCCATTATATTAAGGACGTCCAAGGCAAAAGAAAGTGGGAGCACATCTCTGTTCAATGAGAATCTGTGAGATAAGTTCTTAGTAAGAAGAAGAACATCTAACTATAGAAGAGATTTGGTTCCTGATTTACAAAGAATAGTTCATGGTAATTATTCTTTTGACAATATATACGGAATATCTTTCGGAAAGTAACATGATAAATGTGTTATTTGTTTTTCATAACATGCAAGTGTTCGTTAAAACGTGTAAAATCATTCATGCATAAATGACTAATATGTTTTTTCCACGCAAATGCCTGAAGTCAATTAATAATTATTTGCTGAAATGATAATTAAGTTAAATTTAAAGTATTAAAAAAGAAAATGAAAATAGAAAAATCATGAAACTAAAGGACAAGATAAAGATTGGTAGCCAAATGAAAGACACGTTATTTTTTATAAAACATGTGACAATGGCCATGGATATCAATAAAAATACGTGATGTTTGCCACCCAGTTTTCAAATTTCTATATTTGGGAATTGGGATAGTGATGCGACTCATCGACTAGTTATTATTTTTATTTTTATTTTTGCAAAGATAAATAGATTCAACTAATTCACTTTTGAGATTAGATTCAATAGACATGGATCAAGATTAACAATCGATTATTGATTAACTAACATTGATAGGGTATCCCTCATATCACGAATAATTAATGTTTACTATAATTTTAATCATCCACACTAATAAAATTTGAAAAATGAACCCTTGTTTATGTTTACCTTGTATGACTCACCATCTCAAAGTTTTACTTGAACGATCTCAAACTCCTTATTTCCGAATGAATTTAAGGCAAACTTATAATGCCACAAGAATTTGAGCAACTAGTCTTTTTGTTTTTTTTCTTTTTCCCTTTGTAGCATTAACAATTATTTAACTTTAGCCAAAGAAAAATAATTATCAAAATCTTTAATTACCTTGTGCACTATTGTCGCAATGTGGATTTCTTTGTTGACAATAGCGACAAATGATTTCTATGTGAAATGCAATTGATGAAAAACTTGAAGGTGATTGCACGTCCATTCCCTCATTTTGGTGGATTCATCTTTAATTTAACACGCTAAATGTCTTGAAAGATGAGCGCGAATAAAGAATAACCACAAATTATTCGAATATCTACTTTAAAAAAAATACTTTGGAATTCGGCTAGAAGTCAAATGTCAGAAAAAATAAGGATTTTTCTACCTTTATTTTTTAGAAAAAAAAATTGCTTGAAAATCACATATCGCGTGTCAGTCTCAGATATATTATTATTTTTATATATCTCGATTAAACTCTACGTAAATGTATTAAACTAATTTGTTCGAAATATGTTTTAAAAAAAAAATCACATGTTCTGAATAATTAATACGTTGCTTAGAGACGAGAAAAAAAAACACTAGTAGCCTTGCGGAGAGATTCTACATCTCGATAGTAAATTGAAAATGAAGGATTAAGTTGGACTTAAATCTATGATTAATTGATTTAGAAAATTAAATCCCAATTAAATAATCTAATGTTTTATTGTATATAAAAGAGATTTAGATTAATGAATTGTTAATTATGCATGAATTTTATGTGGATGATTAGGCTTGGCATATAAAGGAAGAAGATCACTGATTTGGGATCTTGAATCAATTGAAATCAAAGATTCGGATTGTTGTCCATTCTTATAAAAGATCATTTTGTACTTATAGGAACTTCAACGATAAATACAATTAATGACTCTTGGATTCAGATTAATCCATTGTTAGTCATTTTTTTTATTTTCAATTTTAATCTTAAAGTTGATGATGATAATTAGATTTTGATATTGATGTATGACTAAGTTTATCTATTATTACTTTCAGAAAAGACATGTTTTTATTGGTTGCACGGTGGCCGCAGAATAACTTCGTCTGATTTCTTTTTTAAAAAAATTGCATTCTTTTAATGTGGATTGTTTTTTTTTAAATATCTAATTACAAACGAGAAACATCAATCATAGTTTCTCTTTTTATTTCTAAATTTTCTTTGTCGTTGAAATTGATCAATTTGTATATCAATATGGACCACTAAAGTTGTTCGTATGAAATCAATGAGTGTGAAGCTTCAACAATAAGTCATGACCTGCATGTATAGCCATACGATAGTGTCAAACGTACGTGGCTATCGTCAAGTCAATCAAGACGGCTTCAGACAACAAGTGTGGCTTTCACCTTAGCTATTTTTAAAAAAAACAAGGGAATAAATAAAATTTTCTAAATTAACTATTTTTTTCTTAAATCATCTAATATAATAGATTTATCTACAATCATCGAGGTACACGTTCTCACCGTGAATCACACTTATTATTAACATTTTAAAATCATTGAATCTGGATTCTTCATGTCTTGTATCTATGTAATTAATACTTACGTACTGTTTCTCCAGATGGATGCTTATTTTGTAAATTATTTTTGTTAATTGAATATAATATTATTTGCGTATCAAACCCATGATATTGCAGGAATAATTAATTGCTTAAGACGATCAAAATATCATAATATTATTCCAATACTTGCTGCATAAGTTGAGCTATAAGTTTATTTTTATGCATGATTAAACACAAAAAATATTTTCTGCACATAAATCCACATACTATTCATCATTTTTAATAAGACAACTTGATAAATTAATCATATAGTTGAGCTGTTCATGGTGTCAAACGTTTGTCATAAATTTATCAAATACTTTGCATAGGAGACAAAGACATTAGTTTTTTCTTGCGTTTAGCAAAAATACGATAGGGATATATTATATATAGGACAGAACATATATATGTCGAGCCGTTTTTTTCCCGTGTTTCTCGTGTGTGGTGTATATATAAAATTATTTTTTATATTATTATTATATAACAAAAATATTACATAATAAGTTTTTATTTTCATACCGTGAATCATGACTTTCATGACTTTTATGAACGCGTAAAAGAAATAGAAAATTGGAGATTTTTTTTTACTAAAAAAAAATATTTTAATGTATTTTTTTATTATATATAAATAATTTTAATACAACAGTATTAAAACAAGCATATTTACAGGATAAAAAATAAAACAAAATATCATTTTTAACAATAATAAAAATAACGATAATTTATCAAAAGCCGTAGACAAATTTCTGAATTAACCAAAAAAACACACACTTATATTTTAGTAATTATTAAAATTTTCAATTTTACATTTTTTTTTTACTCTTTCTGTTTTCTCTCAATCCTCTCTTTTATACATACAACCTTTCTCCTCTTTCCTCTCCTCTCCTCTCATTTTATTTCTCTCCTCTCTTTTTTATCCTCTCTCATTTCATTTCTCTTATCTCTTTTCTGTCCTCTTTTTCATTTTGCATACATGCATAACTATTATATTATTTATTTTTATAAATAAACACTACAATTTAATTATATTATCTTTTGACAATATCACGAGTCTAATTTTTGAACACTTTTAAAAAATCGAAATAAATAATAAAGGACAATATTAAACTCCTTACGATCTCATAAATCAATAAGATCTTAAATAAATCCAATTGAATCTATTTAAATTTATTAGTGAGTTTTTAATTGAAATTTATTAATGAATCTAGATAGGTTTAATTAGATTCATTTTAGATCTTGTGAATTTTTAAGGTCGTAAGGAATCAAACGATTCCCTCTATTATTTATTTAAGTTTTTCATGAAGTGGTAAAACGGCTCTAAATCAAGTTTATATTAGGTTTGGTATAGAATCATATCAGGATCACATTAGAATTTAAAGTTAATTTTTTTAATAATATTTTAATATTTTTAGAGAAGTCTAAATAAATAGAAGAGGACATCATTGAATATTTAAGATTATAAGAAATTTAACGATGTCTACCCTTATTTATTTTAATTTTTAAGTAAAGGAAAACATCGTTGAATTGAAAGAATCAAAAGATCAATTTTAGTCTCTGAAAAATTAGACCGTGGTAGTATTAAAAGATAATGTAATTAAATTATAATATTGTTTTTAAAAAATATAATACGTGTCTGGGTCAATTCGGAAATGTGGATGAGCCTTTTGTAAATTGCCGTAGATATAAAGAGCGCGGTACTTTACTATCCCAAAATAGAACCACCAAATTCAATTGTCTATATACGTACACGCATACGTCAAACATACGGAGGAAATTAAATTATACACGTAAAAAACATT